>PNEQ01039700.1:0-23206 GCA_003012365.1 Medauroidea extradentata | reverse complement strand
TTGATTTCTTAAATTTAGATTTCAAATTACAGATATTTTTAAATACAAAAATATAATTTTTTTTTGTTTCAATGTATGAGACCTTGCAGCATACGACGTCGTTATTCCAGTGTTGTGAATTTTTTCAGTTTCGGTAAGTCAGCTGGTTTTAGTATTCTACTTAAAACCGTGACATGACATTTTATGACAAGCCATTACGCAAAAACTACGATAGCAACGAAAATTGCATGAGATATATTTAGTTTAGTCGCAATTCATGTCAAAAAGAAACAAAAATTCGATACAAATATAAAACAACTAGTAATGAAAATATATGTCCACTGTGCCCTTAATTGGCACTTTAACATAACTTCTCTGTTGACTTCTGTTTCGGAAATACTTTTCTCCTCGAGTCCTTCTGCTATTATAACCAATTTGATTGTTTTGCAATCAGTTTTAAGTAGGAAAAGATTTTTTTAAATGTTAAAACCGTTCCAGTTGAAAAATTCTTTAAATAGCTCTGGAACGCTACTTCAGCTACCGGAAAGCAACACTGTAGTTGTGTGGTCCAACCGGGAGGCCGGACCCCTGTTGGAGGCGTCGCAAGAAGGGTGGGGGTGGTGGTCGTGATGGCCGCAGGGCGGGGCGGGGGGCTATGTGTCCTTGGAACACCGCGCCGCGCCGAGGGTCAACGCCTTATCTTCGGCCTGCCACAGGAAGTGCGCCATTTACATAGCGTCGCCCGCGTGCCCCGCCATCCTTAGCGAAGATGTTTCTGGTCGTAACATCCCCTCCCACAACTGCTTGTTCATTCCCGCCTCGCGTCAATACCTCTCTCAGCGCCATCACTAACACCAGTACTCACGCTTCCTCACACCTATTTTATCTTATAAACTCTTCAGGACAAATTGAGCACTGCTTCAAATGTTCTGTGAGAAATTCTGCCTCTATATTTACTATTTTAAACATGAAAACTCCCATATGTAACTAATAACTAGTGCAAACATTTCTGAACTATCAAAACTTTACATTTATCGCGCCAGTAAATAATTGTTTTATTTTTATAAGTGTTGGGAAGTGCTCACTTTAAAGTGAACCGCCTATACGCTTTGTTTCGCACTGTGACCATGCCCGGTGGTTTTACACGGATTTTTAAATAATTTTATAAAGCAACATAATTTTCACACTGAAGATTTCCTAAATTGTTTTGTCACAAATGTATTATAATTTGGATGTAATTTTATTTTGTAGCAATAAACCTCACAGTTTTCAGAATTCTACACCCAAATTATCACCAAATTTGTTATTAAAATAAGCTAAAAATCAAGCAAAATATTTTTTTTGCGGATGGACAGTACATTATTTTGCGAAACGCCTATTAGATACAAGTTTGCAACGTATGACTTCTCATAGTCTTGAATTTTTGCATGGCATAAAAAAGTTTTATCGGGCAAAAATTGACTTAATAGTTTAAAAAGCATGAAAATAACTTAAATGTACAGTAAAGAAAACTATGCTTGCTGTTGTGGGACACAAAAGTGTGTCCTGAGAAGTGACGCCACGACTAACGTTTAGAAAATTTAATATTGCCGGCTGCGAGCCAGGGGAGCTGGTTTGTCTCTTTCCTAGTTCATCACAAAGTTTTTTGGTCACTGTCCGAGACAAATTGTTGGGGTCCAACACAAAATAACTGAATATGCTTTGTTCGTAAAGACTGAACCTTTAAAATGCCATGGAAATTTCAATATTTGTCTTGTCACACCCCACCCCTTTCAGTGGCTACCCTATCATCTTATGATGTAAAATGTAAGTAAAATGCGTATTATACACGCCCATACCTAAGATTGTGCGCCAGGACTTGCATAGCAAAAAATGACCGCAAAAACAGCACATTTTCGCCATTTTCGGCCGCTAGAAAGTAGCGAGAAAGGTGGGGGGCAGAGCCATGGATGAGCACGGAACCCTTTTCCGCAAATTCAACATAATTCAAGATAATTTTACTCACAAGAATGAAAATTTGCGCGTTGAAACTTTTTGATTTACGACATAAATATTGAATTTTTTTGTGAACTAGTGATTTTAATATGCGGAATGTACTACATCGAGAATTTGTTGAGAGCGCCTTCCCCCACCCTTCATTAAAAAAAAACACGTTAAAAGACTATTACGCTGATATGAGGAGCCAAGGTATAGATAGTGAAGTGTTACGTGAGTGTAGTTCACGAGAGGAGATGTGCCGCGTCGCGCCGTGCTGCCACAGTGGCGTTTCTCGTCCTTGGTGCAGGCGAGATGCTGCGTGGAGACGGCGGGGCGCGACGCAAGATGCCCGCGGCTCTGAGGAACTGCATCTCCACGCCGGGCCGGGTCGCTCGCTGGCTGTACTAACCCACATCGCGCTACACACACAGCCGCCCATACACACGCCGCTCTATACAACATGACCTATCGCGGGGAAACTTCATGTTTGCTATGTTCTTATAGGCTGTTCGCTATAATCTGAGCCCTTAGCAGAACTTGTAATTAATTAAAAACACGTTTTATTGGGCCAATAGATGTTAACTTCTGAGAGTGTTGAAATATTTACACGGGTTTCTAGTTACATTGAAGTTTTCATATTAAAAATAGTAAATATGGCTGCAAAACGGCCGAAAGGAAACTTTATGCAGTGCTCACTTTATCGTGAACGGCCTTTACATAGTATTTACGTGTGCGACGTTCTTTTACCCATTGTTCGTGTGTTCACATTTGACTCGACCAATGACACTTCTGGTACATAATTTCTAAACTTTTGTTAGTCGTCTACAAACACACTGAGCGAGGTGGCGCAACGGCAACATGCTGGACTCATATTCGGGAGGACTCGGGTTCGAACTCCTGCTCTCACCGTTCTGATTTCTGTTTTCCACGGTTTCCCGAAGTTGCTCCAGGCGAGATCTAGGAAGGTTCCTCAACAAATACCATTGCCAACTTCTCTCCCAGCTCCTGTCATTGTACCAAGTGAGTCACCGTCTATAACGGCCACACGGTCGACAATACGTAAAGTCCACTTACCACCCAAACCTCTACAAAACAGTTCAATGTGTGTCAAATAATCTTCGACTCACTATGTAAGGTGTAACAAGCTACAGTGTTTTGGAAAATATTATGGTACTAGAATTTTCCATGATTTTCGAATTGGTCTCGGTATATGCCAATCACGGTAAAGTATAAACAATTTTCTAGGCCTTCGTGAAATGCACTAGACACGTATGTTATGCAGACCTGAAACATTACATTTTAAAAGCACTGACATTTATGGGCAGTGCTGTTACATGACAATTTTACATTAATAAGTAGCCCGAAGATAGAAAATGGGTGACGACACATGTGGTAGGGCCTATGTCTTAAAAAGTGTTTACTTCATCGTGGACAGCCTCTCGACAGCGCGGTTATTAGAGAAGAAACGAATGACTCAGGCCGATTATTGTCATACCTAACTAAGAGACCCGGAAATTTCGCCAATTCATTTGAGAAGACGTTAGAATTCAAACACCTGAAGACGTCAATTACTTCCTCGATTGGGTCGCTGTTAGCGAAACTCTTCCTTGAGGACAGTGTACCAATGGCAAACCTGCAAGAAAACTCTCAATTACTTCAGCGTTACCTTGTCAGATGGCCACTCACTGGAGCATTAGCAGCCAATGAACTAGTTGCTGAAAACAGGATGTATACAGGACTGTGAAGACCAACCGGCAGGTCGTTGAACCCACGAAATTTCCCTGTCTCTAGTCATAACTGAGAACGTACTTTTATAGTCTGTACAGTTTGAGTTTGCCTGATTTTGACAGATGTGCTTTGAATTGCATCAGAGGCCATATTTTTCCAGGGTGTTAGTATGGAGCTGTGGAGCTGCCAGGAATATTTCTAAGAGAAATGTCAAAATCAGTTAAAATTACGCTTATATCCTATAGTTGGAGTGTTACATTATACTTCACGACCAATAAAGATAAGACAGACATGC
The DNA here is from genome assembly GCA_003012365.1 of Medauroidea extradentata. Classification (NCBI taxonomy): domain Eukaryota; kingdom Metazoa; phylum Arthropoda; class Insecta; order Phasmatodea; family Phasmatidae; genus Medauroidea; species Medauroidea extradentata. Next base: position 19,227 of record PNEQ01039700.1, on the reverse strand, counting down.
CTGACTGCGTATGTTTACTGACCAGAGTAATTGTCTCTCCGACAAATGGAATATTTTATGAATAAGGGTAATTGGTTTCACTCAGAACAAGCTTACACTTCGAACCATAATTCCGGCTAATTTGCATCTCCATATTACGGACGGAAACATCGACAGTGAGGTAAATAAACCGTGTTTCCAAAGCTAGGTAAAGTAAGTTATTTAACGAACCTACGCATATATTACAACCGTATATCGAGTTGAAACACGGCATTTGGTTCCGCAATCCTACGCAAACTCTTCACATGCTCCCATCAATCAGTGAAATTTGCATCTCCTGAATGATTCGGTTTGTTGCAGGTTCAGAATTACTTTATGCCTGTCACATAAAACCGTATCTTCACAATACAAAATCAACATAAAGGTAAAAATTGCCATAAGAATACAAAGAAAATTAATTCCAGACGTCTTTCGATTTAAATTTGTTTTATTGCCAACTAAACATGCCTAGGTGTGTTCGTCGGGATAGTAAAACTCTTCTGTAGTAAGAACAGCAATGCGCACAAGAAAGGAACAAATAAAAACTGAATTTTGAGTCTGCTTATTTTAGAACAGATAAGATGTTGCGCGGTAAATAAGTTTACGTAACGTTCGATACCATGTAAGCTTAGCCACACAGTTGTCACGTTCAAGCATAGTTTCTAAATAACATATAGCCCTTTCGAATGGCATATCGAAATACTGGGCAAGGAAAAATAAAGGCTTTACTTTGTAACGAAAAGGTGGTAGGTGATACTCGAGTAAGTTTTCTACACCTTCATATATTGACATGACCGTGGAACCGCTTTACAGGGTAACGATTATCATACGTGCTGGACGATATCATTACGTACCCGTAGTGATTGAGATGTTACTCCATAAACACGAATCAGTGAAAACTTGAGCCATCGAAGACGGAGAAAGCCCGCGGACTACTTCGACGACCCAGTTCCGCGGGCTGAAGACTTTCTAGCGATTTAGCCTACTGTGGATTCCGACTTCTCCAAGTCGCTATCGCTGCTGTAGTTCGCTGATCCGTCAGACAGCAACTGAATGTGTGGTGACTCACGATACCGCGCATTCAAGTCGCTGACTGTTATTACGTAAACCTGACGTAACTACAGTCAAGTCACACGCAAACTACACCACAGCTCACATCTGCCATACCGACTCTGTAATCACTTCAATTTCTACGCCTCCCGTGCCGATTTGAGTATTTTTGCCACTTTCAATTTTTTCTCGTCCTCTTTATGTTTTTCCCCCTAAACCAATTACTGTCTCGAGTCTTTACAAAAGGCAAAGCACGCGTTTTTACTTTCTTCACACCTTCTTTTGTTGTGTGAACTGCGGTAGGGGATTAAGTGGAGGAGGGGGACACGCCGCATGGTTGTTCACAGCGCGCCAGAGTGTCAAGGAGTCTAAAACCCAGTTCCGTCCTCACACTAGTCGTCACATAATACACTTCCAGGAAAATACACTCCTCTTCTTCTTCTTCTTCTTCTTCTTCTGCTATGTATTGGGGGTATATTCTCTACTTTCAGCTTTGGGAAAGATTGTCACACGTGTCTTTCGTGATCGACAGCGATTAAGATAGTCGTTCATGACTGCCTTTACATCGTATTCTTTAACACTTCTCTTTGCCAGACTTGCCAGACCCTTAATATACTAGGCAACACTGTAGAATGTGCTCTGAAAACCTTCATACATTTACTCAGTTATATTTTCTCATTTCTCACGGCGTGTTTTGAATTACTTATTACTTAAGTTAAGTTTTGAATGATGTAAATATAATTTATTCGTCTTTAGAACTCAGATTTTAAAGGTTATAACTTCATCTCGTCTCTCGTGAAAAGGTAGTGTGCTGCGCTTACAAGAGATAGCAGCACTGGCATTGTGTTAGTATCTCCGGCCAAGAGATATAAGCACGCGTGTTGTATTGCGTTTGTTGTTTGCGTCGGCATTAAAAGTTAATTTAAACAGACATATAATTCCCCAAACATGTTTCACTATTGAAGGGAAAATAAAATAATGTATATCTGTCTTCTTTCAAGCAATATTTCAATCGGATTTGTTCTCCAACGATCATGGCCGTAGAACACAACTTAAATATGTCGGCCATTTTTATGAACTTTGTCCGTAACAACACCCTAGAACCCTGTTTTTATATAAATAGAGTCACGAAGCTTTTGAAAGACAGTCACGGCGCCATTTTTAGTTACAGAAAACGAATTCTCGTCATAAAGATAGTTACCCGGTAACCGTCTGTGTGTAAAGATCGTATAAAATACTGAAAGAGTTACAGAATAGGCCCACTCCACTGGACACGGTACAGCCACCATCGACGAAACTTATACAGTGGATTCTCTATGTATTGAAACCTAATGGATTGAAATACCTGCATCCATGGAACACATTCTGTGACTGATTAATTTATTTTACAGCATTTTATGACCACATCTATTGAAATCCCTCATGTATTGAAATTTTTTGTCAGTCCCATGAGAAACGGTGGATAGAGAATCCACTGTATTTGCGCCGGTTCAGTCCTCATTAGAGCCGACTGTATCCCACTCATGTCCAGGCGACACGTAAGGAATAGAAAAAAAATATATATATATATATATATATATATATATATTACTGTCCAAAAATTACAATTATTTTGCTCACATACACAGTTCCAAATATTTAGAGGAGATTATAGAATTATCCGTAGACATTTTCTTATATTATTATTACTAGTAGGCCTAAAAGTATACTAAATAAACGCAAAATTTAATTTCTATGATCATCATTAGTAACGATATAGATTTACTGACTTCATTAAGCAAATATCAGAGAATAACCTATAGCAGATAAGATTTGTATTTTACAAATCTTGCCTTGAAAATTGCTGGCGGTGTGCAGCTGGAAACTGTAGCAGATGTGACAAGTGTATTACATTAAATAGACAGGAAATTATTTAATTGACAAGTAACAACACAGCTTTGTGCCGGTAAGTGGACAGAAGTAGAGATTGCATAAACCATAATCTCTATCGTGAATTCGACAAGTAGTCCCAGTTTTACCCGGGATGTTAACTTAGGCTTTATCGTAGCCAGTAGCTACCGGAAGGGGGTCGCTAGGCAGGGTGGCAGTTTCCAAGCAGACCTACTATACAAGGTTGTGTGTTAGCTATCACTACAGCCACTGACACGCTGGTCTGCACCTACAAGTTATTTGTGAATGGTATAACGAAAGGTTCAGTAACCAGTAAATTGAGAATGATTGGTCTACGGGACGTGCAAAATGAATGTACAGTCTTAGTGAGAATCTGCAAGCCTCCCTGGCAACAATCTAACGGGCCAAGGGCGCAGCCAGAGTGGGAGGGGGATATCGGGGCATATCCCCCAAACCCCGAAATGAATACAAACAACTTGAAGATATAGTCAACAGTTATATTCACATTTTAGGTACAAAAACTGCTTAAATTATATAACTTTGCACATAGAAACAGAATTTTTTTCCGCGGACCCCCGCTTAAATACGTGTGGTCGATGTCCCTTATTGTATTGTGAAAATTCTCAAGTTGGTATCTCCCCCCCTCCCTCTCCCGAACATAAATCCTGGCTACGCTTCTGCACCGGCGGCCACTGATCGAACCGTTTGTTGAACCAACAATACGTTAAGAGGGTCGTCAACTTGCCCACGGCCTCTTCGGCATCTGGGCGAAAGCAAATATTTATTTTTATTTATTTTTAGAAACAGTGATTTATCGCAAACGTTTATTTTGCAAAACATACCCTTGGCTGCAGTTACTTGCCACATACGTGATTTGATGATAATTGTCCGACACGACATATAAGTATATAGACCAATCATATGTGTCAAATATTACACTAGCATTGGCTCTAACAGTTTCATGTACACATGGCAGAAGCGTAAACAAAGCTTCCAACATAACTGACGTTCGTTGAAACCTAGCAAACAGTCATGTTTTCCTGTGATAAGTCTCCGTCTCTATTTATTTGGTATAAATAGAGATGATAGAATATCGCGAAAATTATTTGTGCCAACATACCCTTCAAAGCACTGTGGTTTCTTGCGACATATATGATTGAGTGATATACGTCTGCCACAACGTAGCTCCCTGCAGACTAAAAATAGGCACCATATATTACAATACCGGCATTCTTATTGGCTTAGTTAATTAGGGCAACAGTTCCAAGCACAAGTGAAAGCCAGTAATCTTTTGGTATGCAGAACGCACGTTGAAATCCAGCAAACAGTCAAGTTTTCCCGCGATAAAACATCATCTCTAGGTATAACGCGCCCTCGAGCAGGTCAAGGCAGGCCTTGCTAGTGGTATACGGCAGAAAGTGGGTAAGAGTCGTTTATGGTCTTTATTACGGAACCATTCCAGCATTCGCCTAGTATGATTTGGGAACACCCTGAAAAACAGAAATTAGAATGGCCAGAGCCAGGGTCGAAGCCGGGTCCTCCCGAATGAGAGGCAAGTATTTTACCTCTGCTCCATCTCGCTCGATTGAATGGCTAGCAGAATATAATGATTGTCACAAAATAAAAAGCTCTTTGTCACGTTGCAGGGAATGCGAAGACGAGTAAAATTTTATAGTTAGAGAAGATGGTTTATCGAGGGAAAACTTGACTGTTTGCTGGATTTCAACACACGTTCAGCCTACGAGAAGATTACTGGCTTTAGCTTGTACTTGGAGCTTTTACCCTATTTGACTGAGCCAATAAGAATCCTCATATTATAATAGTTGAAGCGTGTTATTGGTATGCAGACAACTACGTTGTGTCAGAAGTATATCACCGAATCATGTGTGTTGCAAGAAACTACAGTATTTCCAAGAGTATGTTGGCACAAAACAGTTTCGCGATATACCATCATTTCGAGGTATAGTACATTTGGGGTAGTGGAGAACTTTCGGATACAAGATATAATCAAAAAACAAATACCAGTACGTTTGTATCACTTTCGCAACAGATCCATGACTTACCGTACTGACAGAAAATTTCCGCGAAAAGACTTTAGCACCAACTTATTAATATGCCTTACGTGCACATCTGCATCCCTACTTCACGTTTATTTGCAATACAGTACGTGTTTATCTGGCCAGATACGTCTTTCATTACACTGCGACGCCCTGCGTATGTAATCTCCGATTACAAACCCATGAAGTGTCAGAGTTATTAATACAATTTAATCACTGACCACGACGTGCACGCAAGGCTCTCAAACCAGCTACTGCAAAAATCTTTCTACGATAATTTCCGGCCCAAAATGATGGCACCACATGAAGAGGTGTAGCGACAACTAGCACACAATCGTGTACAGTTGTGAGCAACTGCAGACCTACCCAGCAACAACCCACCCAGGGACGACCGGGCAAATTCTGCGAGCTAAGCCAGACGAGAGTCATCGACCTTCCAGCAGCTGACTGGTGGACAAGTACCGGCTGAGTGGACATGCCGTTGTTATTGGCGATGTTTATGGCTCTGCGCTGGTTTACACACAGCTGCGAGCAGTAAAACAACGCCTGGTCTAGCGACCACCTTTCACAAGAAATTCCAGTGCCCCTCTCCTTTCCGCTGTCTTACGGCTGCCCTTCATCTAACTCCTTCTCAGCCTTCTCTCCCAGACATGGAATTCCTGGCGGCAGACACCCGGGCGACGTCATAAAGCAATGACACTCCGTCTCGAAGATGACGATATTGATGGGCAACAGCAGACATCCCTCAATTTTAGACGCTGCCTGTAAAGCTAAACGAAGCCGTTAAGTTCCGACAGGTTGGATGTGGAAAGTCTGTACGGCACATGTAGAGAGCAGGAAATCCAGCGGCTTCATTACAAAAGACATTAGATTTCGAACTTCAGTGCATATGAACTGTCATGACTGTCATTGTTAGGGACATAAACATTTCGTGAGTTCAATAATGGACCTGCAGACTAGATCCCACTTCTTAAACGTCCGCTATGAGCTCACTGGCGTCTGCTGTAGAGAGTTACCCGCTTCATCACCAAGAACCGCAAATTCTAGGAAAACATATTTGCACCAACTATTTTCAACGCCTCGTGCGCACATCTGCAACTTTCGTGATAAGCTATACGATGTTTTTAACTCTCTCCGTTTCTGGGGGGTTTTACACGCAAATCAAACGTGTGTGATGCTGCAGTAACCTCGTTTCGACTGGCACAGTCAAATGAGAGGTGCCTCTGCACAAATACTCTCCCAATAATGAAGTAAAGCTTAGATGTGCGCTTAAGGGCGCGGCTACCGCAATTTTCATATCCATTATTTTATTTGTACCAAATTTTTTTTCTTATTTTAGACTCAAAAACGTGAGTAAATTTGGCTCTTATGAAATTTTTTTTATCTCTTAGTTTTCGCGTAATGGCTTGTTAAAGTCATATTTTGCATGTTTTCGTTTTAATGACTACACTAAAACCAACTGATACACCAAACTCAAAAAAAATCACAGTGGATAAAGACATTGCAGGCTACAATGTCATACTCATAAAAATAAAGAATAAAAATTATTCGTATTTTTTAAAATTTGAATTTTTTAAATTTTTATTTTCACAAATAATTTTTATTCTTTATTTTTATGAGCATGACATTGTAGCATGCAATGTCTTTATCCACTGTTATTTTTTCGAGTTTGGTGTATCAGTCAAGTTTTCCGGCGATAAACCATCATATCTAACCACCATCTTTAATTATAACATTGCGTTTCCCGGTATTGTTTGTGGCGAATCAGGTGTTTCTACCCATGATTGAGTGCGCAAATGTTACTGGCCAAGTCGTCCACTGCACTGCACGGAATGTAGTTGACGGCTGCAGATGCTGGGCGCGCCCCTGGGCGAGAAAGTTGTAAGGTGCGTGGCGGCCTGGAGGCACAATTGACGCAACGCCACGCAGGGGAGAGTCAGCGACACAGATACCTATCTATGCCTGCCCCCGGCCAACCATCATCCGCCCTGCCTGCGTCCATCTATACACGCTGATTCAGGACGGAGTAAGTTCGTTTATTGTCGTGATAACATACAATAAATACTAGTCGAAAAAGTTTAAATTTTTCCGTAAAGTAGCAGGAGTACAATAAGTCAATCCTGAAAACAGACTGCAAAGTGTAGTTAATTTAAATATAAAGCAAAGTACCGCTTGATATTAAGAGTTAGAGGCCCTGGCGCGTGAGCCGTGTTGTAGCTTGGTACGGAAAGTATTTTATCTTATATAACTATTAAAAATGTTTCTAATGCGTTTATATACGAAAAGAAAGCATACTTTAAACCGTGTCCCTATGGTTTTAAAAATTCCGTCCGCTAATTAAAAATATGATTTCCAAGCTCCAACAAAGGTGCTAAAAATGACTTCTTCACGTTGCTGTAGCTGAGAAAATATCAACTGTAATCGGGAAAAGAAATCACAGAAATCTGCATTGGACTTTACCACATACTTTTCACGAATAAAATAACAGGGTCATCGCTAGAAGTCCTGTGAAAACACTGCCTGCTAGTTTAGTCCTCCGCGTGTAGAGGCGATGAGGCGTTTGACGGACGTGTTATATTCGACTTATCGCCTACCCACTTTCCGTGCCTCAAAACGTAAAGAGAAAGCTACAGTCCACTAACTCAAAGTATTGAAAGGCTAAGTAGATTTTTTTTATTTTGTGTACAGAAATAGTAGCCTATTTTGAAGTCTATTTTAAGGGTAGCATTACTTCCAATACAATTCATTTTACGGAAAATTTGAAAACACATTTTCGACTGACTGTTTCATAAATTAAAACACTCCGCTCTGAGCCAACTGTATAAGCGTTTACAGTAAATAACCTGCTAGAATTATCCAGGCTTTCTTGATTGAGTGACAATATTCACCCGATTACCACAGGTTTACCAGCAGATTGTGATCAAACGTATGCGATTCATCAGCTCGGTACACTTTCTGCACGCAAGCAAACTTCCTACTGACGACTTAGTAAACGCCTCGAGTTAAAAATTTTACTCTGCCGAGCTAACCGAGTAACTAATCGTAAACGCCTGCGAGATTCTTTTGTCACTGCAGTGGCCTCTCCTCGCGCGACTTTTCTCCAACTCTTTAAAACCAGACGTAATTAGTGGAGACCCGGAAATTTCGAGAATTTATTTGAAAAAAAAAAGTTACATTTCAAACTTCTGTACACGCTAAGGCCACGGGTGCCTATGCTGATATTGCGAGTTTAATTTTTAAACCCTGAAAGGGAGTACTATATAGCCTAATTTTTTCAAAACACGTTTCTATGATTTTGGCTTGTTATCGACTTAATTAACTTTTCTTTAAGTCCATAACCAGCCAAAATTATATAAACTTATGTTTTGAAAAAAAAAAAATTGGCTACATAGCGCAAATACTTTCCAACAATATCTGCTCCCTTTCAGGTTTAAAAAAAAAAAAACTTACTAACATTGCATAAATGTAAACCCGTGATCTTAAGGGCGCCGCCTAACCGCGCGTGAGAAGTTTAAAAGTAACGGAACTCTAAAGGTGACCTTGAAGCGCGCATCAAATGCCGCGTCGCCTCAAATGGACCAAGCGCTGAACTAGCGTGCAAGCTTCCCGCCCAACTGTTTTTGCTATGGGACACTAAGCGGTGACCATATAGTTTTAATATCAATCTGAGTTTCACATACACGCTGTTATCACATTTAGAAGAACGGCAGTCTGAAAAGGCAGTTATTAGCTATGTTGGAGGGCTTCGAAACCATGTTTGTAATGTGCATTGTGTTTTAACACTGACCTTCCGCCCTTGTCCGAAGTATTTTCTTTTCGTACGTTGGCACAATGTGCGCATGTGGTAGGCTGGAGACAGTGCCTATAAGCGGTTCGGAATAAAGTGAGCACTCTTAAAAGCCATACTAAAGTCCTATTTTCAGCTAATTCATCTTTCCGCGCTAACGGCTAAGGACGGGTAATGTCTGACCTCTATGGACACGTCACTTAATGTTTGCGCGCGTAAGATAAATTGAGAAGTCAATATGAATCTATTCTGTTTAATAAAAAAAGTTTATTATTTATGTAAAATACAATTTTGTCGAGTTCGGTTGCTTTTGTTTCAGTATTGTATTTAAATGTGTAAATACATGGAACTATATTGCGTGATTTCGCTGCCAACAACACTAGCAGTAATGCAACTAGAGTTAGGCGCCTCCTTACTTGCACTTCAAATGCGTTGCAGCGTGTTCCAACTGTTCATTTTTTGACTAATCTATTTAACGCTTATTATAACTTGATATCTACGAAAAAGATCGACACTTCAAACTATGTCGCTATAGTTTTTAAAATTTGCCACGTTCACTAGAATCATCATTTTCGGGCCCCTCAAAATAGCGAAAAATGGGGATTCGTAAAGCACAACTATAGAAACAAGCATTAGACTCTGAACTATGTTTCCCACAAAAACACTAATGTGGTCACCGCTCAAAGTCCCATAGCAAAAAGGACAATAGTGAAGCAGTGCACGCCATCTGAATAGTTAGTGCGAAGAGGCGATAATGCAGTACACACGTCGGTCAACGGCAACCTTACCGCTTCTGCCTCACACACACAAACGCAGCCTATCTTGGGAGTCCCTTACATTGAGTAATGGCTAGGGCCCGGTAGTTTTCGCGAAAAGATTTTTGCCCCACTTTGTTTCAGTGTCTTACGTGCACACGTGCAGTTCAACTTCAAGGCTATTGACAGAGTGTTTTTGTGCAGAGTCGTTATTCATTTGACTGTGCCAATCAGTACACGGATAACTGTCACACATCACGTCTGTGATTTGCGGGTTTAACCTCCACACGCTGGGTGTTACGGCATCCAATCACTGGCCACATAGCAGAGATGCAGGTGCGCACGTAAGGCACTGGAACAAAGTGCTGCAAAATTCTTTTCGCGAAAATTACCGGACTCTAGTAATGGCCCTTATACTCCTACACGTCTATCGGTTTCAAGGACAACTCAAGAGTTGTGTATAGTCATAGCTAAGTACCGCTTCCCGTGAAACGCAGGCACGCTTCGCCACTGCATAGAACATGCAGAAAGCGCATAATTCTTAGACAGAGGGCGTAGGTATCCCTTAAGAATTACATGGAGCGTTGTCTCTTTGCCTCCCTAACCTTTTGGCGTAGGTGACTAGCAACTTCCTGTATGGATAAAATGGAGAAGGGGACAAAGGGGACTACAGCGGAATTAAAATTCTTCGAGGCGGGAGGAGAATGAAACCAGAGACGCAAAGAAGACCTTGGCAAGAAGCACGCACGCGCCTTGCAGTTCAACGGACACCAAAGCTGGTTCTCCCTTCTTGGAGGGGAATCGCAAAACATTCCCAGTGTTCAAACACGCTTCCTAGTGGCGATGTTCGCACCACTTAAATGTTTATATCATTTTAATACTCTACTGCACACTTACTCGTAGCGATTCGGAAATTTAGTAAGATCATTTGAGGAGATATCAGATTTATAACTTCTGTACATGTAAGTTACCTTCGTGATTGATTCACGGTATATGAGACTCACAGCTGAGAGCAAACCCTCAATGAAACTCTCAGCGCTCTACGATGTCAGATGCACAACTGACCATTCACTGGGTCAGCAGCCAATGAACAACAATCTGCGAACGGAATATACGCATGACTATGGAGCTGAAAGGTCCTCCTTCGATGTCAAAACAATCTCGAAAATTCTAAAAACGCACATTTCGCCTTATATGATTGGAAGACGATTACTTGACACGTCTCAACTGTTTGCAGACGTGTAACTACCGTTCAGCGTTGGCGTACCCAAGTATTCTCATTGTACCAGTAAGGCATGCGTGAAGTGAGAAAATTGGGTACGTAAAGTACTGCACTGGAACTCAGCAATCGGTAAAACTTTCAAGTTATGTGCATCAAATAAATATAACCCAGTCACTGAAGCAAACATAAATAGAGGCATTCAAATTTTGCGTCATTATTCGGCGATAAGCTAGAATTCACGGGCCTATACTCACCCAAACACACTCAGTGATGTTACTGGCCAAGAACCTTCGAATGTTTGTGTGCCCGTTTTGAAGGGTAGAGGATTTTACTGTTGGCCTTATATCATTGGTTGAAATAAGTCTTTCGCAGTCGCCACACAATCTGTCAGTCAATAGCAGAAGTCAGATGAGCATACAGAGTTCAGTCTGCTGTCAGACAAAAACGCGAAATTTGCATGTCTGTAAACATAAGATACACTCTATTCAAATAAAAATAAGTTCTGATTTAATATTACAAAAATAGGAGTCCCTTCCGCCCAATAGGAAACACGCAGCAGCAGGAATAAGCCAAGCACACACGACGTACGTGTAGTAAAGGCAAAATACCGACCGTCGACTTTTATACCAGAGACACCGCCATTCCATTCCGTTTTGGTGTATACTTATAGAGACCAGAAAAATGCGCGGGCTCTCTGACCTGAAGTCTAGCCTCTAAGAATATTTATGAACCTAAGTAGGCAACAGCTGTTCATTAGCTGTTTGCTGACACTGGTGTACGAAAGATTGGGTCTGCATTTAGTTGCTTCTTTATTGTTAGTAGAGACCGGATAAATTAGCGGGCTCTCTGACCTTTACGCTAGCCTCCAACAGCAGCTTATTGGCCAGGCCAATGATTGGATGTTTTAACTCCCACGTCTTGGTGTTGTACCCGCAAATACCAAACGTGTAGTGTCGCAGTAACATTAGTATCGTTGGTACAGTCAACAACCTATTGTAAGACGGTAGACGTGGTCCTCGGGTCCAGTGTCTGTTAGGAGCCGCATCGTGCTGAGTTAGGCACGTGCACCTTGACATAGTTGCAAGCAACAGTCCGTTACCGTTGGTTGTCAAGAGGGGAAAGGGGGTGGCGTGGCAACCTGTCGCCGTACAAGCTACAACCATCGGGATTGTTCGGCCTGCGCTATGCTATGTCGTAACCACCCAGTCTGCCTGCCGCCGGCTATCTATCGGCTCGCTCCGATCCATCACCTGTTCAGCCAAGGTAGGGGCTTGGTAGGGGCGGGGCGATAGTGTTGCAAGACGTGCCGGATACACCTCAATGAGGGAGGAATACGTTAGCCCGAACAGCTATCACTACAACTGAAGATTTTTTTGGTGAAAAGAATTATGCAACATTTTGTATCAATGTATAACGTTCACACCTGCACCTCTGCTTCGTGGATATTGGCAGCGTGTATTTGTGCAGAGGTGTCGTTCAATTTGACTGTGCCAATGAGGATAAGGTTACTACGTCTGTGGTTAGCGGGTAGATCCCCAAGACGTTGGGAGTTACCCGCAATCGCTGACCATGAAGCTGCAGATCTGCTCATGATATATTGAAACAAAATGTTGCATAATTCTTTTCTCCAAAAATCACCAGCTCTAGCTATCACAGAATACCCTATTACTTTACATATACAGGATGCACCAGTATAGCGGTTACAAACTTTCAGGAGAGACAGAATACACCCAGACGATGGGAAATCACATAGCAATGCCTGGTCAGAAACGCTTTCCTGCGACTGAAACACAAGCAAGAAAGAAATACACGCTCAAGACGAGAAAACATGTTTATTATTCTTAATACAGCAAACAAACTAAGTAAAAAGAACTAAAGAGACACCGATTGCCATCAAAGTAGGTGTACGAAGTTACGACCACGGGACATGGTGAAAAGAATTTCGCATCCACTTGTTTCAATGCCTTACGCGTACATCAGTACCTGTGCGTCATGGTTATTGGCAACACGTCTTTGTGTACAAACATCAGCGACTTGACTGCATCAGTGAGATTAGATTATTGCCACACCACACGTCTGTGATTTGTGGGTACAGCCCCAAGTCTCTGACAGTTAAAACGTCCAATCACTGACCATGAAACACAGTTGCGGATGTGAACATAAGGCATTGAAATAAAGTGGTGCATAATTCTTTCCACAAAAAATCTGTGGCTCTTAAGTATATATAATCATGGCAGCATTTTCTATCTACAGACTCCTGAAGAATCTAGGAGGTACACAATTAAAAAACATTACCCTTATAGAACAGTGAGATTAAGACTCTACCACAATTTCTTATTTTAAATTAACCAGCGAAAATTATAATTCAAAACAATATTCTTACTAAAACAATAAATCTCTATGTATAAAATTGAATCCCAATTTCCCTTGGTCACGTCATCACGCGCGAACGGCTGGACCGATTTCACTATTTTTTTTTGTTGTGTTCATTATTGTCAGGAGAAGGTTCTTATTAAAAAAATTAAAAAATTGCACGGAAAATTAGAAAATTTAAGAAAACTTAACAACCATCTAATATTATTTCTAATTTAACTTTAGCGCTTTGGACAATATAAACATTTGACAAAGAGGATGTAAAAAATCTGAATATCGTTTAAAACAAATGCTTCGATCGGAATTATTTTATTGGTTAGTTCAGAGCACGGTCGTAAAAAAAACAGGTCTGGACACTCACCTATCTACCGATGTATTTTGCTTGACCCCCTGGTTGTTTGGCTGTAGTTCGTCAAGTTACCGAGAATGTTGTACTTTTTGGCGCTGTAAACCGGGCGGTCGGAATAAAACTCCGCCCACTTTTTTCCGTTGTTAAATTTATAAAGTAAATAAAGATTGCTGGAGCCCTTTCTTAAATTTGTGAGCGAAGGAAGTATTTCATAAATTGATAAAAATACGTTTTGATAAATTGTTTATCTTAGTGGAAAGGAAGTGGGCGGAGTTTAGTCCGACCGCCGTAACATCAGCGCCAATAAAACACAATATTCTCGGTAACTTGGTGAACTACAGCCAAACAACAAGGGGGTCAAGTTTCCAGGCGAGTGTCCAGACCTGTTCTTCTACGGCCGTGGTTCAGAGCCATTACACCTTGAGGATGCTAAACAAATACGAACATTGTTTTCCATAATTTTGTCTACATGCTTCCTGTCTCAACGATGACTATTGAAATCGAATTGTTAAAATTAATAAAAAAAAGTGTGTTTATTATTCTAACTCTTAGTATATAAATAGTTTTGTTGGTATTCCGACACGGGAACATGCGACATATAACTGGCCATGTGAAAAACAAAAAAGAAAAAAAAACACTTAGCGACTGCCCTTGAGATTTATTTATCGACATTAATTATAAAAATTCGATTTCAATATTCATCGTTAAGACAGGACAACGTCTGTCGGGTCAGCTAATGAAACAATAAAAGTTTATTAATAATATTATAGACACCAGTGTTCTCGGACTGTCTCTTTACATGATGACGGGAACAGTTTTCAGTTCCCGATACGTCGCTTTCTTGTTCCTGTCTGGAAAACTACTGTGATTTGTTTCATTTCATCCTTGTATCGTATTTTGTTATTCTTATATTTAATCTGTTTGTCCTTTTGCCAAAGCAGGCCTCAAACCCGTGTCGTCTGCTTTGGTGGTGACTAGCACAGGCAGATACCTTAAGGGCGCGATTCACCTCAGTTTTCAACGTCTTTATTTATGTTTTTATTTGTACCAGATATTTTTTTAAACATAAATTGTGACTAAGGGCCGTATCTATAAACGGCTTTCGGATGACAACCAACTGCTATCCCCATAGAGAAAGCATTGGTGAGCAGTTCGTTGTCATATGAAAGCCGTTTATAGATACGGCCCTAAATCTTCCTCTTAGGAAATTTATGTATCTCTCATAGTTTTTTTGCGTAATGAGTCGTAAACGTCAAAGTTTGCACTTAATGAGTTTATGTACGCCATTAAAACCAAACCGAAAGAAATTCACAGTGTATAACAATGTTGTAGGCTATGATTTAAAACATATAAAAACCAAAAAATATGGTTGTATTAAATAAAAAAATTCTGAATTTTAAAATGAAAATTTTTAAAAATTTCAGAACTTTTTTAAAAATACAAATAAAGTTTTTTTTTTTTTTTTTTATGTGTGTCAAATCATTGTCCACAGCATTGTTATATATTGTGATTTTTTTTCGGTTTGGTATGTCAGTTGGTTTTAGTCGCTGATATTTTTTTTCGGTTTGGTATGTCAGTTGGTTTTAGTGGCGTACATAAAACCGTAAAGTGCAAATTTTGACGTTTACGACTCATTAAGCAAAAACTATGACAGATACACACATTTCTTAAGAAGAAGATTTGGTCACAATTTGTGTTTAAAATAAGAAAAAAATATCTGGTACAAACATAAAAATATAAAAAGACGTTGAAAACTGAGGTGACCGCTCACTCAAGAGGGCGAGGCAGAGATAAATAAGCCATGAATTCTTCAATTGAGATTGATACGTTTTTGAAAGTTAATATAGAAATACTACAAAACAACAATCCTTGATAGTTATATTTGCCAACTTTATGAGCAAACATTTATCCAGAACGATGCATTTGTTAAGCGTGATCTCCTGCGCCGCAAAGAAATGTACGAGATTTCGGCGTCAGAGATTGTTCTTCAGATATACGTTACTCGAGAAACATTTCTGCTCAGAAAGTTGGCAAAAACAATTATCTGGGATTGCTGGCTTTTTATTTTTGCAGATTGGCTTCGAGAAATCTACAATTCTTAACTGATGATTTTAGCGCTGAATTATCTAGCCTACCATGCACTCCTAAGGTTCTTGTACTGCGTTGCAGTGATCGTCGGTTCTTCTATGTTTCTATGTATATGAATGATAAAGAAGGCTCTTATATAAAAAGACATATTTGTGTGCCTGAAATGTCTAAGCCAAGACAACCGGTCGTGTGTTTCTCAAGTTAAGAAGGCAAGGCTTCCTGCTGGACTCGCACCTTGCCCGAGCCAACAATAACTGAGTGGCGTGGGACAACCTGGCAAAACATGGCGCGGCGGTGCACTGAGCCAACGTCTATTTTTTGGTGGATGCACTCCCCTCCTATGCCCCTCTCCAAGACGTTTTTAAACACACACACGGAGGCAAGACATGTGAGACGTGAATTCATACCGACCAACGTCGCTTATGATCATCCTGTATGCAAGCAGGCAACTCTACCAACCCAACAAATAAACATAACTAGGGACACGAACATTCTTTGTAGTTTAACGAATTTATTCGGCAACTGTGTTTCAAAAGATTTTCCTTGTATAAGAGCAAAATAATTTTAGAATGTGGCTACTTAGTCTTTGCGACAGCATCCAATGAACATGTAGCCGAGGTTCAAGAATGTATACAACACTGGAATTTATACTGCACGTAACTGAACATTCTAATTACCAAGTTAATAATGATCATTGTAGTTATGAATTTGTGACTAACGTATTTTTGAACCATTTGATGTCAATGCCTTATGTGCTTCATGGTCAGTGATTGGATATTTTAAATATCAGTTATCTAACGGTTCTAACGACAAATCACAGATGACGTATGGTCACACTAACCTTACCCTGATTGGTACAGTCAAATGAGAGACGTGTCTGAACAAATACACGCTGCCAATAACCATGAAGCATAGCTGCCAATGTGAACGTAAAGCACTGAAATAAAATGTTGCAAAAATCTTTTCGCGACAAAATCGCGGCTCTAATGATCGAGCAGCGTTGTCACGTGACCCAGACGACCTCTATATACTGTTCAGAATAAACAGAGCACTGCTCACAATTTTCTATGAGCCATAATGCCTCTATATTTACTATTTTAAATACGAAAACTTCCGTGTAGCTAAAAACTAGTGTAAATATTCCACAACTCTTTCTTCTATACCTCCAATAAATACAGTTTCTTAATTATTTTTAAGTGTGGGGCAGGGTTCAGTTTAAATGAACCACCTCTAGCAGGTTACAATTCGCAGATGTCTCTAGATCTCCTGGTAGAGGAGTGGCGATAACAGGAGGTTGTGCTGGCTCAGCATGCTCGTGTGAAGAAGGCTCGAAGTATATGAGGATCGTGAGAGAGGTAATGATCAAGAGGAACCAGACGTGTTATGTGCACGCACGTGACTGTGCAAGCCCGGGAAGTCACACATATCCACACATACCAGGCTGAAATGCGGCTACAGGCACGGCTGACAGATAAACACGGCGCCAGTGTCGAGCGCCGTCCTGGCTCGCGGCGGCTATAGTCTGACACACGTAACAATCGTTGTAAGAGGTGCATGCCACCTGCACCAGCATACACTTCTCAGTCCTATACACACTAGTGTTGCCGGTATTACAGGAGTATAAATCCCATGCTCCATATGCAAAAGTCTCATTTCAGCACAAAAAAAAAACCACAGCTGAAAAAAAAAAAGTAATATTGTTTCGAAACAGCATTATTTTTAAATTGACCGCTAATTTGTATAACATGTTGCATGGGTTATTTATCTGTATTGTTCCCAGCGCCCTTTGCCCCTAGCCTTTGGAACGAACCCGTATGGCAAGAAACACATCCAAAAGAGTTTAAATAAACATCTCTAAATAACTTACAGAAATAGATACACATACAAAAACACTTAAACGTAATAAGTATCGCACTAGTGTTAAAAACACATACCAAATACTATCAAGCTCCTAATATATTATCAAATAGGGTTGTGAATAAAAGTCCCACAACATTAATATTCTATTTACAATAAAAATCCATTTGTCCCATATATAATAATTATATTTAAAAAGTCCCACGAAATGGGACAATTCCCACGACCTGGCAACACTGATACACACTCTGGCTACACTCGATAGGAACCCCTGATTTTCTCGAAAAGATGTTCGCAACATTTGGTCACAGAATATTCAGGAATACAGAAGTGAAATAGCCGACAGAATAGCTAACTCGGTCACACACGCCAGCTAAATGGCGTCCCTGGCCAGGAACATGGCGGAAACGCCTACCTCCAATCACAGTAAGGTGGCTGCCGTGCTAGCCGGCAGCCAGGCCAACAGGACACATGCTGTAACATGCAGGAGCCAAACATACACGGGGCTGGTATCAACAACCTCGGGCAGCCAATAAGCGGCGTAGTTCGCCCGTATCAAAAGAGCCGCCACGTCATTTCACGTCTGTGTTACTATATAGTCTGTGGTTTGTATTCAATGCCTTACGTGAACATCTGTAGCTGTACTATATAGTAACTGGGTAGCGTGTCGTTGTGCAGGGACGCCTAGCCTATCAGGCTAAGGTTACTACTACATCATACGTCTGTGATTTGTTCCAAGACGCGAAGAGTTAAAACATCCTACAGGCTGTTCACTATAAACTGAGCACTCAGCAGAATTTGTAATAAATTAAAAATATGTTTTATTGGACGAACATATGTTAACTTTTGAGTGTATTAAAAAGTTTACACTGGTTTTTTAGTTACATGGAAGTTTTCATGTCAAAAATAGTAAAGAAAGATGGCTGCAAAATTGCTGAAAGAAAACTTTAGGCAGTGCTCACTTTATCGTGAACGGCCTATAACAATGACTACGTATCAGACATACACACGTGCTCGTAAGACATTGAAACAAACTGATGAAAATAAATTATTAGGGACGGGAAAATTTCGCGAGTTCAAAGACCAGCCGGCTGGACTCCAAAATCCTGTACACACACTGTCTTCCGATACTTGTTCATTGTCTGCTGTTCCAGTGAGTGGACAGTTGTACTTCTGACACGTGGAGCCAGTGATTTTTGGTGAAAAGAATTTTGCAACTACTTGTTTCATTGCCTTACGTGCACACCTGCAACTCTGGTCGTGGTTATTGACAGAATATAATAGGGCAGGGACGTGGCTCATTTGACTGCACCAACCAGAACAATGTTACTGCAACACCACACGTCCGTGATTTGCGGGTAGGACCCCGAGACGTCGAAAGTTAAACCATTCAATCACTGACCATGAAGCACAGAAGCAGATGTGCACATAAGAGATTGAAACAAATTGTTGCAGAATTCTTTTCACCAAAAAATCACTGGTTCTACGGACAAGGTAGCGCGGGAGTCGGCGAGTGTTTTCACGCAGGTCTGCTCACAATAGAAAACCAAAGACGAAAAAAGTCAAAACAGACAAGAACCAAAAAGAACTGTGCAATGGGAGTGCATGACTGGATTTGTTTGTATGGACATACTCCATTGCGAAATAAATGACTGTCACAAGAAAACTAAAAGTAAAAATAAGACAAGAAAACATAAATAAGCAGAGTATGCTTTAGTCATCAGGATACATACACAACATGAAATTCCAAAACTGGAATCTGGTCAGATAAAACAAGGAAA
>PNEQ01039699.1:8782-29956 GCA_003012365.1 Medauroidea extradentata | reverse complement strand
GCTTGCAATAGCAAAAATTGACACACTCCGACCGCTAGCGTGGGCCTTCAACATAAAACGGTGGGGCATTAAATATAAAAAAAAGTGTTTTTGATGTCTTGAAACATATACAAATACCTGAAAAAAAAATTAAATTTTTTAAAAATGGTGAAGCAACCAATTAATTAAAAATTTGTTGAAATGGTATGAAATGACCCTTTTCAGTGATTTTATAATTTTGGTGTCGAAACTTAGTGTACTTGGTGTAACATTACGCACAGCAAGTTCAACGCTACTGAACATGTGGTGTTGATTGCATTAACCACACACAAGCCCAATGTCTGTGAGCTATTTTTCTGCATTATGGAATGTGGTGATGCCATCGTTAACCTCTTTTAATTCATTCTTCTACTAACACAGTGACGTGATTTCTCGAGAGGCCTTCTTTTACACTCAGATTTTCAGTAAATACTGTGTACGTAATATTTTGATTTCCACTCATTTCCACACCACCATGTTTATTTACTTATGCCTTCTATATCGTTTCTATGCTCTAGATGGTCCAGCATCTCAAGACATGTAAAGTTTCTTGCAAGTATGTTTCAGTATCTTCCGAAGTTTCATCTTTGTTTTCTTCATCGACCTCGTAGGATCGTAATTTCGCAATATGCAGGTTGTTATTTTAGTCGTCTTCTTCTCCGAAATCAGCAAAAATCTCTGCAGTTTACACACGTGTCTCCACTGCAGAATGTGCCGATATAGGAACATTTCAAACCTGTTTTCCTGCACCCTTTCTTGCACTTGCACAAAATTAAATTCAGAAGTGGTTAAGGTATTGGATCTTTTGTTGTTCTCACTGGAATAAGTCCAATCTTGCTTCTTTCCCAACCACCCAACCTTGTGTATACCATACCAAGTCAGAACTTGGTGGTAGGTCCTAAGGGAATTTAGCCACGCAGCTTCTCTTGTAGGGAGTAAGGAAACAAGATTGAATTTGCTTTTCGTCACAGATAACGTTGAAATAGTTTTCATTAAGGTACCATTGTTATACCAAGTTTTATACAGAAAAATAGTAAATTGTACATATGGTGTGTTTGTGAGAAAGAGGAGCAGGGCAGAGAGTGTCTGGGGCCTCGCCCCTAGCCAAGCTCAAGTCACTCCCTAGCTACTGAACAGGAGGGGAAGGGATCCAGCCAACTTTAGTAAGTTATTGTATTTTAGTTATTTAATAATTAAGAAATCATAAATGTTAACAAGCAAGAGACAGTTTTATGTAAATGGATGCAGATAAAGTACAATTAAAAAATTATTTAGTAAATACAGTTCTGGCCGGAATTACTGTCCTCGAGAGGCGGATCCATCAGTCAAAAGCTGGCTTCTGATTGGTCTAAAAAAAAAACTGGAACTTGAGGCCAAGTAACAGAGGGTTTTGGCGTGAATGAGAAGCCATGCGAAGCCGTCATAACAGATTAGGGACATTTGTCGAGAAGCTGCAACAGCCGTCGGCGAGCTCCAAATGACGGAGCACCAGGGTGCTGCCAGCGGGCATCTTACTGAGCGTCGGGAGCCGTAGTGGATATACGCCCGTCTAGCCGCGAGTGAGATTACAAATTCGTCGAGCCGCGAAGTATTGTGGACCAAGGTGCCTGGACGCCATTGACTAAGATATCTAAGTACGTAGGGGCAACACACCTAAAATTGGTAATTGTAGTCACATTGTAAGATGAGGCACATTATTTGCAGAAGCTTACATTTTTAACATTTACAATGCTAAAGATCTGGGACTACACGTTAGCTATCCTGCCAGTAGCAAAATGATGTTCGGAAAAATAACAATCACTATGGTGATGTTTTCGTGCATTCAATTAGTCACGGGCTTGCGGATGTTCAGCCACAACTTTGCAACCTCTGGTGAGTGACAAACCTAGTCATATCGCTAATCACCTCTACTCTGGGAGGTAGCTCATTGTAACCACCTCAATAAGTTACATATGTTATTTGTTCGTAAATTACTGTATATGAGAATGATAACTTCAAAATTGTAAAGAGACGAAATTAAAAGCTTTTGTTGTGATGTTTTTTTTAAATACATTACAGTGTAAAAAGGAACCAGCCTAGCTAGATTGAGGCATACAGATATGACGATGTGACATTTGCAAATTTTGAAAATCAAGAGTCTTGTAATAACATCTCACAGCCTTGACCTTGGTCACTGCCATTATAACACAAAAGCACACAGATAACACGTGCCTATTGTTTACTGATACTCACTTTTAACTTTTATTACATTTTAAGTGTACAATTAGTAAATTGTAATGAATTCTCCAACGAAACCACCAAAGAATTATAGTTTCCATGCAGAATGGGAGCATGACAAAAGGAAAATGCCTCTGGTTATTATGCAAAGTAAATTTGGTGCTTGTGAGGAAGAGTAATGTTGAAAGACATTTTGAAACAGTACATTCAAACATATATAAAGAGTTTCCACTCAGCTCAAAAGAGGCGAGAAAAAATTACGAAACTGAAAAATTTGTAGTTACAACAAAATATGTTTACAAAAGTGACAGATGGGAGAATAGCAGAAACAAGTGCTTCTTATCACATTTCAAAAGTGTTAGTGATACGAAAGAAGCCATTTGAAGATGGGGAATTTAATACAGAAGCATTTCTCTATGCAGCCTATGATCTGTTTGAAAATTTCAAAAACAAATCAGAAATAATGGGTGCAATTCAGTCCCTGCAATATCAGTAAAAACTGTCACAACAAGAACTGAAAATATGTCACGTGATGTTATATCTCAACTCGCATGCTGTAACTTCTCTCCACCTTGACGAGACGAATGATGCAACTGGCATTGCTCAGTTGCCAATATTTGCCAAACTTGTATTCAATGACTTTTCAGTCAAACCATTATTCAAGCTGGTTCATTTGAAATGCTGTACTAGGGGTGAAGGTTTGCAGTGAAATAGTTTCTTATATCTGATAAAATTCAAATTCACAAGCTTGTGAGATTACCACTGATGAGTGCCTGCCCTTATTACTTCAAATAATGGCTTTTTGTAACAGTGTCATAACGACAAAAGCATTCCAAAATTTGACATTATTACTGCGTCATACATCAGCAATCTCTGAGCGTTAAGTTTTTGAACATGAATGTAACTACCGCATAATTGTAGCATATTTTTTAAACAAATTGGATGCAAAAAATCGGAGGTGCGACCATTATTCGAGGAAAATTCTAGTGATAACATTTTTTTAAACCAACCTTTTTCGTCACTAACTCTATTTATATTAAAGTAACTCAATATTTTTGACAGAATTAATGACGTATGAACTCTGAAACATTGGCTAAATTTCTATAACGTACTAGACCTTGGAGGTTAGGTTAGTTTTGTAATTGAATATGCACATTTAGTGGTAACACATTTCATGATTAGCAGTATTTACCGGTAACTAGGCACTTTTGGTTATTAGAAAACCGATAAATCCAGTAGCTTTCCAAGTTCCGTTTCACTTAGAGGAGAATTTTTTTTTTTTGTTTTCGGCTTCTGCGAGACTGCTACCGTTAGTAAAATCGACCTCTTTGTATTTAAAATACTATAAAATATTTATTTATGATAATATTGACATACTTACTGCCTGTATAAGTTTACTTGAACTGCGCTAGTGGAAAGTAATTTATTTCGGGCCATTCAAATTCAACAGTCGTTAGTACTTACGTAGATAATTATTTCACCGACAGGTGGCATCAGAGTTAGGTTTTCGCCACTTAACTTGGAAGCGTTCAATGACGGTACCGGACAGTACAAGAGGAGAGCGTTGTTGTGTTTGTCCGTTGTGCAATAAATATCGGTTTCTGAAACACATATTCAAAAGTATTTCAAGTGACTGTTTCATCATTAGTAATATGTAAGCTGCTGTGTGTTACAATCGCCAAAATGAGTATCTTGATTTAGAAACAGCAATTTTTTCTGATTCATACACCAAGAAAATACATTGTTTTTGTTGAGTGCGTCGTCGTTCATGGCAGTATAACTGAACAGATTTGAATTCTTAAATTGTGTGTGTCATTATGGCGTGTTTTTTTTCTGGCGGTTTTGATAACATTTTCAGCCCAGTGTAATGTAGATGTAAACAATGTACAAGCGTATGTAAATTAAATCACGTGGCAATGTCTACGTTTACATACCGCGGAAAGATATAAACTGGCAGAAAATAGAAATTAATCAGGGCTTTGAGTGCTCCCTTTATCCAAAATCGCCTATATTAGCTTATATTATTAACAAAATACAGGCCCAACCTCTCCAGAGAAGACTGTTTGAAGATCTGCTGGATGAATTACAACTGCAGTATGGAGATCTACTCCTGCATTCTGAGGTATGCTGGATAAGACAAAGTTCTTCAACAGTTCATATTCAAATGTCACCTGCCATTAAAGCATTTTTAAAAGAACAAGAACATACCATGGTAAATATTCAAGGTGGCTACAAAATTTAGCATTCTTAGTTTATCTTTCTGAAAAACTCAATGATCTAAACTAAAACTTCAAGGAAAGATAAGGAAATTGTTGAAATGTGTACATTCTTTCATTTATAAATTAAATTTATGGGAGAAGAACCTAAGAAGAGGTGATTTAAAGCACTTTCATACCTGAAAGCTGAACCAGAACTGGAAAGCCCATCATGAAAAATACCATGCAAAACTTAGGACGCATTTGAAAAATGATTAAAAATAGATTTTCAGATTTCGAAATAAAAATCTTTGGTTTCTCGAGTCTTTTCCATGGAGAAACCTTAATCTTGAAGATTTGACTTCCTCAATGGAGACAACTTTCGACACAGAACAGCTGCAGAACTTGAAATTATTTCACTAAGAAACGACTTGAGTGAGAAAAGTGTTGCAGAACCCCAAAGACGTGTTGGAATATCAGTCCTCAAGAGAAATATCCAGTGCTGACATTGCACTTTGAGTACAGAACAAGGCTAACTATGAACACGTTCAACCTGCAGTTCATCCAACATTAAAGCTACTGTTAAGGAAAGCTCTTGCCATCTAAGCGGACGGACACTTTAATACTAAAAATCCTTTAGTTATTCCAAGGTTTGTTAAATCTGGGCTCTACTGAAATATACCGTATTCACCCGAAAATAAGACAATAGATTTTACTTTTCATAGCATGTAAAAAATTAGGGGTCGTCTTACAATTGAGAGCAAATTTTTTTAAAGACAGTTTCGGTTGTATAACCTATATTAACAAAGGTTGTGTATGTGCCTACTGGGTTATCAAAACGTTGTAATATTTAAATGGTATATATTCGTCATTGAAAGAAGCACAATAGAACCTCTATTATCCGCGATAATGCAGGGGACGAGACAGTCGGTTAACCGAATTTCACGGTTGATTGAGTCATTAGTTTATCTTATCTGGTGCCATTACTCAGACATGGTTATTATCAACGGGAGTTCTTGCTATCTTATCTGCTACCATGTAGCAGTCTCTGCAATTATCTGACTGCTGCACGTCAGTCAGACGTATGCCCAGAAACACAACTTTAATGAAAAAAAAATTAACATACAATATATTGTACTGTATTTGTCGCCATTAAATACAACCCCACACATGAAACGAGTCATGATTTTAGACGGTACAAAACCATGGGAGGGGGGGGGGGATATTCATCTCTAGCCGGAGTAAAACTTTTATCCTTTAGAAAAAACATTTAGCTGAAGGGAATAAAGTAAGTGGTTTTATGGGGCGCATAGACACCGGAATAATTCGCAATGCACGACGGCGGATAAAGCAAGCAGCAGCTGCTGCCCATCATGCGCTACGCCTACTTGGCAACGCTGGACAGAGCCAGCAGCTTCACCTTGCAAGGTCATCGCATGCCTGCAAGCTGTTTCTGCCGCCCGGTCAGCCGCCAGCTATTCAGCCACCTCTGGTAAATATAGCGCTCAATAGAAAAAAATAAATTATTTATGCCGCTCTTACACATGCGCACAAAGAAGAAAATACGTAAATGTAATTGTTAATAAAAAGTTACGTAAATGCAATTGTTAATAAGTTACGGTACATTAATTATTTTCCAAATTTCAAGATTATTTTCTACTTGACAAGTAGCTGCACACACAAATATACGGTACCCAGATCCTAGTTTTCTCCGCCCGAGTCTTGCTGACGAGAGAATTGATGTAGATGCGTGCTCCAGTTATATTTATCGGCAAACGACACACGTGTCGCTGCGAGGCAAAAGTGGTCTGTGTCACAAATATAACGGCCATTAAAATTATGAATGGTAAATTTTATCAAAAATACGGGCCATTTGTTTTGACATTCGACTGAACACGATGTCTCGTACTGTAGTGTTTTTAAACTTTGTATCTGCAAGTTTTGCAATTGTTTCCTCATACCGAAAACTTTCTATAATTTAAATTTTACTTTGTATGGTTAATACCACTCGCTTCAAGTTTTTGTGCAGTTCGCGATATGATTCCAAACACTAACGTTTTACAACAGTGCTACTGCCCGCCAAATTCTACGACATAATCCATCAACTGCCGTGTGTGCACGCGCGCTGACCTCTATAAACAAAGCTGCGCACCGCTCACGTGTGCTGTCGCCTCGCTGCAGTGTAGGAATGTACACTCTGCTCACAAGGACAAGCGCGCAGGAGAGGACAGTTCTTTCAAATTAAAATAGCCTACTACCTCAAACAAATGAAAACAAGTGTGCCATACTACTGTGTATTAATAAACGTGAGTGCGAATCCTTAACCAATTATATAGACACAAACTTCTGAAGTTACCAGAATTTCATAGGTGCAATAAAAAAAATTGTTACATTGTAAAAAATAATTTGCATGATAAAAAATCACTGATAATCCGCAAATCGGATAATCGAGTCGCGGATAATCGAGGTTCTACTGTACTACATACCAGTCATGATAAGTACGCATGTATGAGATTATTTTGCCTAAAATAGTTTAAATACGTTAACGTGCCGCCAACTTGCGATACATAAACAACCTCCATATTCATAGATAACACGATACCAGAGAGTATGCGGCACTTATTACGCTTCAAGCTGTAGTCATGCTCCAGACTCCCAACGACACAAACCGAAAAATGTGTAATTCCGTGTCTACATCGATTTTTCTCTGGAAAATTTAATACCACCTTTCCTAATGTTGTACTTTTCTGTGGCCATCTCATGACAGACAAAAGAAAAGGGAGACGAAAGTCTGACATTGAGTTTGTTGACTATACGGCCATGGCTGATCGCGTGGAAAAACGTGGAACAAGTAGTAAAACGAATTTTAATAAAGGTGAAAGGCGCAGTTATGATAAAAACTTTAAACTTATGGCAGTGAAATTTGCAGAAGGTACCAACAATTGCGCAGCAGCTAGAAAATACGGTGTTACCGAAGCAAATATTCGGCGCTGGAGATAACAAAAGCCACGACTTCAAGATGCTAACACAACCCGAAAATCGTTCCGTGGACCCAAACGTGGACGTTTTCCCGAGGTCGAGAGGCAAGTTATGGAATTTGTGCCCACTCAAAGAAAAAATGGGCTACCCATTTCTTATATTTCGATGCAATTAAAGGCACGCGAAATCACAAGAACTCTAAACATAGTTGGCAGAGACTTTAGGGCAAGTAGAGGCTAGTGCACGAGGTTAATGAGAAGAAGTGGCTTTTCTCTTCGACGAAGAACATCATTGTGTCAGAGGCTGCCTGCAGATTTTGAAGAAAAGTTGACAACATATCAAAGATATGTTATTACCTTACGAAAAACTAACAACTATCTCTTAGGCCAAATCGGCAATGCCGACGAAACCCCAGTGTACTTCGACATGCCCTCAAACTACACCATTGATGACCGTGGGGCCAAATCAGTCACAATAAAAACGTCTGGAAATGGAAAAGCTACGTGTGACTGCAATGCTGACAGTACTGGCAGATGGCAGGAAGTTGCCACCATTTGTCGTTTTGAACAGGAAAACGATGCCTAAAGAGCAGTTGCCCAAGGGTGTTGTAGTAAGGTGTCAACTAAAGGATGGATGACTAACGAGTTGATGAAAGACTGGTTAGGAATAATTTGGGGTAGAAGGCCTGGTGCATTGCTGAAGCAACGAGGCATGCTTGTATTAGATGCCTTTCAAGGACACCTGACACAAGACGTGAAAGAGAAAACACAGACCTGGTGGTTATCCCTGGGGGGATGACTTCTAAACTACAAGTGCTTGATGTAGTAGTTAACAAACCTTTCAAGGATAACCTGAAGCAGCTGTATTCTGAATGGTTGTCAGCAGGTGACCACGAAGCCAAGTGTAGCATAACTGTGTGAGTGGATCATAGCAGCATGGGACCTGATAAGGCCTGAAGTGATAGTAAATGGCTTCAAGAAGTGCTGCCTGTCCAATGCCATGGATGAGACAGAAGATGATGTCTTGTGAAATGATGGAGAGGCTGCAGACAGTGAGAGTAATGCAGAGAATGTGGACAGTGAAACTGATGAGCTTGGGAGTGACACTCAAGAAGAAGAAAATGTGTAGTAATCAAAAAGAAATAAGAACAGTACACTGTTGAAAAATTGGCTTAAGTCCTATTTTTTAAACATTAATATGGTATTTTTAAAATAATAGAATAAAGTGTTGTGTCACTAAGTTTTATGAAATCAGTAATAATCAAGCAGTTTAAGTTGTTTTTTATTAATAAAATGGAATATTGGAATAGTATTATGTTCGTAATTTTTTTGTGGAGTTCTGCAGTGTCACCATAGGAAAGCAGCTGAGATGGTGACTATTTTTTCTTAAACATGTTCTCATAAGGGGATCGTCTTATTTTCGGGTGAATACGGCACTTTTGAATGCCACTTTCATAACGCTTTGTGCCTCGTAACTGCATTCACAAAATTCTTAATTCTTTTTCAATATTTGCTGCATACAAATGATCTTGCAAGACTGAGAGAATGGTTAGTTTTCAGTTTGTGAATTGAACTTAAAATGTTTCCTTCGGGTGTCAACATCACACGATCATCAGATTTGACTTGAACCTTCCTTGCCGGAAGCTTGTTGTCTAGGCTAATATCAACTTGCATAACATGTCAAGTGGCTGCTTGCATACAAGTGACTTGCCATTCAAGTTCATTCACAAGTTCACAATTACCTACAACAGTCCACAATACATTGTTCTCTTTACTTATATCTGCTGGTGCAACAACATCCTCCTCAATATTTTCTTTGACTTTGAAATCTTAGTAAACCAATATCTATCGCAGACATTGAAGCCTTTTCCATCATAAATTTATTCATTTAAAGGATCATTTCTGTTACATTACATAAATATTTAATACCTGCCTTGCGATTTTCTTCTCTCAATGGGTGGCAAAATTTTACTATGTATACTGTCTTAATATTGAGTCTCCCATTTCTGCTAGGCAATTACGTATTCCTACTCGACTGCTGATAATGATAGTCATTTGGGCTTGCACACAAGTACCACCAATAAATATGTACCTGAAAGCAAAAAAGATGGAAGTCCAGGTTTAGCCATTTACAGTAAAGCCCTGATTTAACTAACTTGGGAAATAATGAAAACAGCGATTTATCGAAAGGATTTTTAGAAACCTTCAAAAATTCACAAAAAAATTTATTAAATAACTGACTGATAAAATCGAATATTTATCTAAGTTAAATCCTTTAAAAATACTAGCACAGACCGCCATATGTACTTATTTCTCCGTAGAAAAGCTTACACCATCCGTTGGGAAACAAAAAAAAATAGCTAAAACTCATTGAAAACTTGGCAGCGGGAGTGAATTTGAGATACACAAGCGCGGGCGTGGCCGAGCGAGCAACGCTGTGTTGCATAACAAACACGAGCCTAGATCCTCATCCTGGCAGCTGGCAAGTGAATTATCATCTAGGTACAGTCTCCACAGAGCGGCAGTGTTTGTACCAACAACGCGATTGATTTCTGCTTGTATTATTGAAGTAAGAATTTTTGGTTTGATGCAGCATCTTAGTTAAATTCATAAGTTGTAAAACTATAAAGATTTATGTTCACATATTAGTAAGCATGTGTAAAAAGCTCACTAACTTAAGTAAAGTTGACAACGTGGTCACATCTCCTTACAAAGGTTACATTCTGATAGCACACATTTACATCCTAATTCAGTTTCATTAAAAATATTACCATTATTCTCATTCAATTGTGATTGTAATATTCTTCATTATAAACAAATCATATATTGTTAGGTTCCTTCTCTGTGGCCTCACCCACCTTGAATTGGATACACTTCATTTGTAATTGAACGTAAGAAGAAAGATTACCCATAATGAAAATTCACGCCCCACATGACTGGGTGCAGTTTATTCAAGATTATAGGTGTCGGTTGTCCACTTTTGATCTGCAAGAAGAACACACATAACGAACATGTTCTGATATTGGAAATGGCAAAAATGGTAGTAAGGTTCAGCGACATTGGAATCTTGTTTTACAAATCAAACTTAGCAAAGACTGATTACAAGACTCTAGATATGTCCGTAAGCAAAATGTCGAATTTACTGCTAGTTTGGAATGTGTACTAACAAAACGAAAACCAATATTAGACCAGAAATACGCTGACTTAAGGTACTTAGGAAATGGGTACGTAGAGTCTATCATTACAATTATAAGAACATCCCACACTCTGGTACAGTTTCCGATTGTGTTTACTGAACAAGATGAATGAAGCGGCTGATCACAGTGCTGGTGGATGCTAGTATCATTCAGCCAGTGGTATGTTTCCTCACAATGTTTGTACTGAGCAAGGTACAGTAGAGCCTGCAGTTTGCATACTCATTTAACAAAAACATCTATTAAACGAAAGGATTTCTAGGAACCTTGTGACGGCCCTATTTTATTGATACTTTTATATATATAGAAATTCATGTAGTTTAGGTTAATTATAATGATTGATTGTAATGAAGGGGCCTTTATTGTCATATGTAACATATTGCCATCCATTTTAACTTCAATATTGATTGTGAGGGGTCTGTGGGATCCTATGATAAGCCAGTATAAAAACAGTAGAAAATATGACTATTACTAATAGTATCACAGAGGTGTCGTGTCTGGTATCGTTTTAACCTGTGGAATGTCATAGACTCGAATATGCTAGTAACATTAAGATAATTTTATGTATAATTATTATAGTTTTTAAGAGTGAAAATTGCCCGCCGGTCTGGCGACAATAGAGCAGTTGATAAGTGGGCCGTACCACATGCTGTCCGAGAAGTGGGGAGCCCGACCTTCCCTTGTCTCCGTGCCATACAATCCCCTCTCTTTCTCTCTCGCCTACACAGTTCTTCTCCTTTCCCCCTCCCCCAACAGACCCCGTGTAACATACGTAATTTGAACTAGAATTATATTAATTGAAGACAGCAAGTAGTAATTAGGCTAAGTGTATTATTTGTAATTGCTGTGAGAATGTGCCCATGTGTAATTTGATTTTAAATAAATACGGAGGCTTCCACAAGGGATGCTCGCAATGTCCGGGCCAGGGCTTCGCTCTGATTGGTCGGGGGAACCTACCCCCCCCCCCCAATCGAGTACGGTGGGGCAGGAAGAGGACGCCACTCAGGAGGGCAAAGACGTGAGACACGGGGCACTCAGGAAAAGTCGCAAGAGACGCAATGGAGTCTTAAGACGAGCAGAGTGTGTGTGAGCTCCGGACGACAGGCGTCGGGATCTTCGTCGTCGGTCGGGTTTGTAAGGACGGTGGACAGCGAGCTCGGGGTCACCGGAGTGTGGACTTTTCGGGTGATCGCGGCCGGTACCTGCAACATAATTAACGTCGTGACCGATCAAAAGCCGCCGGAGGAAGCGCCTATTCTTTTCGTCGAAAGAAACTAAGTATCTACCTCTCGTGACGCAACCCGCAGTGTGCGAGTCCCTTAGGCAGATTTGAAAGGAATATCTTCTGTTTTTTTTATTTCAATTAGAGCTAGCCGGGCATATTACAACATTACTTAATACGAACCCAATCATCCAACATGAATCACGTAAGAGACAGAGCATCGACATCTCTTATTATAACCAAACGCAGGTCACGAACAACGCAGGACGTGGCAACCTTCAAAAAAATTTATGAAATAACCAAGTTACTTTGGTAAAATGGTACATACGTTGTAAGTCTACTAATATACAACTACTGGCCACAGTAAATACTTATTTCTCCAAAGTTAAACCATCCGTCTAGAAACAAAAAAAAAAAATATTAAAATTCATTTAAGACATTGGCTGCCGGAGTGACTTGGAGATAAGCACGAATGGGTGCGACCGAGTGAGCGACGCTGTGTTGCATAACGTGGTAAGCATGCGCCTAAATCCTCATCCTAGCTGTTGGTGAGTGAACGAGCATCTAGGTACCAAGTCTCCAAAGCACTGCGGTGGACAGCGGAGGAACTAATTCACAGATAGTGCTTCAAGTCACCATTGGAATGCACTGTAGTGGAGCGAGCTCTATTGATTAATTCTATTACAGATTGAACCAACGAGCGTTACCCTACGAAAAGAGAGGTAACTCAATGCTATGGAATGAGTCCTGGTCCTGATTATTTCCATCTTTGCTGTGTGCAAGTTTACAAGCACTTCGTTCTAGCTACGCGAAAAAATATAAACACAAAAGGAAGAGCATTATGCATGCACCATTTTCTTTCGAAAAAAATACATTGACTTCTATCAGTGTCAAGTATTTGCATATCAATCGATTATACATTTCAGATTGTCGTAACTGTAGTCAACATGTTTGTATTTTTTTTTTAATGTAGATTAGGTATTAGGTCGTAAACATAATAATTTTACTATATATACTCAGGGATTAGTTGCTTTAATCTGCACTGACAAGGAAACTTCGAAATCCAATCTCTTCTACTACTGGGCAACGGTGTTTTACAGTACACGAAACGTATTTTAACAACACATGAGACATAACTTTTACCTCTTAATGAAATATGAAGCTTCTGTCCACTTCGCTCATCAAACAACCATTCTACTATCATAAACTTAAATAACTTTTTTCTCGGATACTTAAAATTGCTCTAGAGCAAAGCAATTATAGCGAGCAGACCAACCAGTTTGTAAACGAACGCGATTGCCCACAAGCTACAATGGCTGCTGTGTTTAATTAGTTATTTTACTGTTGTCTTGCAAAGTTTTAATTAATTCATTGCAATTTTATTTTCATTGTAATTTCTTGAATTTCGTTGGTGGAGCGGGCGGGAGAAAGTCGGAAAGATTGATGCTAGATAGCTTTAGTCATCACTTCTCACGTGTTGAAGGTGCGCAGGGCGGCCTAACTCACCAGGGCCTAGGTCTCAGACGACTGGCTGACCAACCTCTACTGAAAGTGTAGAAGCTACAAAATAATCTTTCCACCAGTCACATGTTAAATGGCATCAGCTGTCTCAAATGAAGTGAGGGGTTGATTGCAAAAACCGGATTAGTCCAAAAACCAATATTTTTATTATTTGCATTTCATATTGTGCAGCATGGCGGTGTGCATAAGATGGTTGAGTACGTTTCTGCAAAAACAGGTTTCGTAACAGTGAAAACTGGGGGTTAATAAAGGGTGATTCTACAAGAACGGAACATGTCCAATGCAGTTCTGACAAAAACTAGCAATGTCCTGGACTAGTCCGCATTTTGTAAGAAAGCTGTGTCATGCCAGTGCAATTCATAACCAAACAGAACAGTGTTATGTACGATTCAATTCATATTGAAAACAGCAATGTCGTTGCTCTGAAATTAATATTAGAATAACCTTGAGAGCGATACAATATGACAAATATTGAAGTCCATTCATTTGTTTTCCATACAACAGCTGATTAATCTATGACTCACTCCAAAGCAGGGACAGCTATACTACATACACTCCATTGTAGTCTTGCATGAAGATTGCCAGCATATCACATTATATTCTATGGAGGTGTATGCTTTGTAATGGGTAGCCCTCATTGTTTTCTATTATCTACGATTGTGATTGATTTGTTTATTTAAGTGTTCGGTAACTATTACTTGTTCTTCATCTTTTCGTATTGTGAAATGTCACTTATAACAGATGCTCCTTCTCAGTGGCCAAGAAAAAGAAAATCAAAAGAAAAGAAAGAGGATATTATACGAAATGCAAAAGTTAAAGGAGTAGAACACACAAACCATGTTGGCAAACTGGTTCGTAAACGAATACTGGTGATGACTGCAGGTAAGGCACATTTCATTTAATTATCCAATGAGTTGTAATGTAGGTCAGTAAAATATGCTGTTATTGGTAACGTTTATTTACCTACTTATGCACCTTACGTAATGGTTTTATCGGAAGCATAATGTACTTAACCTATATGTGAAATCTTTACAATGTTTCAATGTAAACATGTCGTACACGAATATAATAGACGAGGTTTCATGGTACTGTTGCAGGTGTTCAAGATTTCATTGCTTTGAGAAGATTTCCGTGGCAGATAGAACACATAAACTGGAGGAGTTCAACAAAATGGAAGACAAGAATCAACAGGATTCACATCTCTGTGGTTTGATTGCTCTCCATCGGATTGCTCGAAAGCGACCGAGAACTTCTAATGACGACAGGAAAGACCACGCAGCAGCTTACACATACAAAGTTCGTATTTCAGGTAAAGATATTCCTGTTTGCCACAAAGCTTTCATAAGTATACATGGCATTAGCAAACACCGAGTCAATAGACTGCAACAGAGTCTTGTCACGACTGGCCAATCTCCAAAAGACCAACGTGGACATCACAGCAACCGGCCAACTAAGATTCCAGATGCTGTGATTCACCTCATTGAATGTCATATCAACTCATTTCAGGCACGTAAATCACATTATTCATTGCGTGATAACCCAGAGCGGAGATATCTTCCTGAAAATCTGACAGTAGTTAAAATGCATGGACTGTTTCTTAACGAATATAATATTAATGCATCCTATAAATCCTATTGGTCTGTTTTTAAAACCTTTACAATCCATTTTGGCTTTCCTAGGTCACAAACATGTAATATTTGTGATTCTATGGAACAAAAAATGAAAGCAGCTGACGCACAGGAAGAAAGGCGTACGCTAGAAATAGAGAAAACCTTACATCTAAAGAGAGCAGATGCCTACCGTGCTGAAAAAAAGAAATGCACTTTGAGAGCGAAGCAAGGGAACATACATTTCTTGTCATTTGACTACATGCAGAATTAACCCCTCCCTCATCTAACAAGTAATGTTGTATTTTATAGTTGCCAACTATGGTACAACACTTTTGGAACACACAACCTTGCTGATGATTCAGCCACAATGTATCGTTACTGTGAACATGAGGGTAGGAAGGGACCAAACAAGAACCGGACAATGATACAGTTTATATACTGCCTAGTCCATGTCCTCCATCTGTCTGACAAAGTTACCTATATGTTTCCAGTAAGAGGTCACACATACATGCCAAATAGACCTGAAGAAACAAATCACAGCAGATTGGGATAACATAATCCATACTGCGAGGAAATATCCAACTCCGTTCTCTCTCCGTATGAGATATGATGACTTCAAAGATATGAAGGCAGCAACTGATCCATTCTTCCTGAAAACACCTAAGCCTTCATTGCGGCTCAAGGAATCACGAGTGGTACAGGTAGTAAAGGGGGAACAGACACTCGGGATCAAAAACACATTCTACGGACCATGGTCAACACACATCGTACGATCTCGGGTATCACTTTCATCTTATTTGGATATTCCTGCATTGTACCAATGCAACCCAGGAGTTAAGCCTGCTGAGGCGAAGGATCTCACCACATTAATGAGGTACTTGCAAATCCCTGCAAATAGAGAGTTCTACGAGAATATTGTATCTCCAGGATCAAGAAATGACTGCAGCAACAACACAGACGTAGACTTTGAAGTTGACGATGATGACAATAGCAGCGGCTGTGATTAGTAATCTATTTCTCTTACTGCTGAAATATAAACAAAGTCAGTTCCATGATGTATGCAGCTCACAGCCCTTACTTAACTTGACAAATGTTCAATATATGTGAAGAAATGTCAAATAAAGGCATGTTTTGTTCATTTACATATTTTTTCTGGTATAATATATAAAATGTTATTTTATTTCATATTACATTTGTCATAAATGAAACAGACATTCTGCAAAAAGTGGATAAGTCCATGATATATTAATTAATTACTCAATATGTTATTAATATTTCCAGGTGTCGTTGATAGCTAAGGTAGTTTGGATATGTGCCTATACATATTCATTTAAATCCTTGTGGTTTTCATTAAAATTACGATGAGAACCAGTTTTTTTTCGATTTCTGTAAAAAGTACTTTTTGGACTAATCCTGTTTTTGCAATCAACCCCTCAAGTAGATGGTTATAAAAACACCACCAATGAGGTCTATTCCAACAAAGGTACGTACTTGTTTTGTCTTCTAGAAAGCTGCAGCAAGTACCAGGGCCACAGACAAATTGACACATCATTCTCCTTCACTGAGGCAACCATTACATCTATGTATCTGGACATGTTTACAATTTCTGTTGTTCCTTAATTGCTCTATTGCTGACCAAACGCAGCGCTTCAGCAGGACCGCCCCAATACCAACCAAATCAGGTTTGAAGGTTTGTGCCAATCTTGGAAAGAACAAATGGACAAAGGATTGGTTGTAATTGCCTCAAAACATGGCCATCGCACTTCTGTTTGTGAGACGTCAAAGATGAAATCTACCAAACACCTGTACAGATCTTGCAACCCTGCGTCGACATATCCGGCCACTGCATCGATTCCTCCGGCAATTGCTAATGCGTGGCCGGAAACCGAATATTGACTACGTGTCGGTGTGATTTCCAGTTGTCGATCAAAAACTGCTTACACATTCCCGACATTTTAACATCCCTTATTTCATATTTCAATCTACACGTAACTGAGAAAACTATGTTTTGTCACTTATAAAAGACCCTTGCAAACACTGTGTACTTACTATACTGTGCAAAACTACACAATCATTACATACATACCAATTACACTCAGTTAATGTATTAAAACATTAGGTCGCAAACTTAAAACTGGTGATAAAATTATAACGTACTGACAGCTTCATCTACATAAAGTACCATCTATGCGACAATACTGGAGGTTCTGCTACAACTTAGATCCATTTTTTTTAATAACTGGAGTCAATACTCAACGAGGTGCAAGACTTCTTCTACAGCAACACATTCTGATACATAATATACAGGCTTTCTAGAAATGCCAGTTTAACAACCACAGTTACTGAATCTTTGGCTTGATAGGCAACAGAAATGCTGGTGGCAAAGCATCACACATTTTATCTCCAATTTAGTCGTGGATATTGATGTGATGTACACTTTGATAACAACATTCTCCAAAATGTAAACAAGCCCAATAAAGTGTAGTTATTATATAACCACTACAGTATATGTCGTAATGAACGCTAGCCTACTTCACACCTCTGTCAAGTGAAATTACGCAGTGCAGGCAAACAATCCATACTTCAGTCTCTGCGACTTGTAACTTCTACACATCTTCAAACAAAACTTTATGTTTCACCACCGGAATCACTTTCATCTTGTGAACTAGGCTATATGCATGCACCACAGCTAGATATCAGGGCACATATTTCTGTGAGAGCTTGGCTTTGTTCCCATTAGCTCAGTCGTATCATATAAGCCGTAGGCATGATAACCTAAGAACTAGGATGTAATTAAGCAACATGCCAGTGTTTGGCCGTGCTGTACGTGACTGCACAGATAACACCCACAAACAATAACACAACGTATTGTGTAGCCATAACAGCCTATTAACAGCAGTTACAACACTTATACCCAGCAGAACCCTGTAACAAAGTTCCCACTTTTCAAATTTTCCTCAGTTGTAAAGACATTTTCATTAGTTCCCTGAAATTGTGTTACAGTAGATAATTAACCTATGATAATGCTTTACTTTTCTAAATACTTTTTATTTAAATATTTAACCACTTCAGAAATATTATTACAGGGTTAAAATGTAATTCAAAATTTCAAGTAAATTTCTAAAACACAAGTGATTTATGACAGTGGCAATTGCTGTGGGCAAAACTGCATGTATTTTGGGGAAACACCAAATCATAACAAAAATTAAGCAGATTACCGGTCTCTTACATTTATGTAGAATACAGTAGAGTAACTACAACAGCACATAGCATATTTCCATGTAATGTACAGAACTATAACTACAAGATACTTGAACCCACTTCCAAGCACTACGACTGCCACACAAAGAGCTACAGCCCAACTAGTAATTCTTCTAATAAAATGCACATTTCAGAAATGTTAACACTATGATACCACCTTACGGCACGCAAGAGTCAAGCCCTGTACTTATTTCTTGTAAAAGTCACAAGTATAGAAGTCACCTATGCTAGACCAGAGGTGGTGTTTCATGAAAGTTGACAAGGATGAGGCCGAAACAAACTGCTTCATTTGAACGTGATGCAGAGCAGGATAGCACGTAACCATCAAACTTGGTTACAAGAGTTTTGCCGAAGACTCTAAAGCCCCAGTGCTAAGTTGTTTAATTTAGAAAATAGTGTAGGTAGGGACAGATTGACTGCGAGAGAAACAGAGGAGCGAGCGAGCGAGGTGGTAGCAAGCCAGTTAGTAGTTGCATGCAGCTCATGCGATGATCCCCAGCTGCACCCACGCCGAGGTTACCACGTTTCACGCACTTGCAGCAGGGGGGACTCGAACCCGAGATGGAGGCCGAGGCACGTACGGAGCGGAGTAGCCCTCCGACTTACTGTAGGGCTGCGGTAGGCCTCCGAATCTGGGTTCCTGCAGCAGAGGCGCCGGCCGGCCGGACGACGGTATTTCTGGTTTCCCGCCTGCAACACAGACACTTGCCTCAGGCAGCTGCGCCCGGCCAACAACACGCAAAGGTGCTCGAGGGGAGGGCTGGGCGCTTGGCGGAGGCAACTGGGACATGCTCACGGGGCCACACAGCCATAACCGGGAACATCCGAGGATGTCTACCTTCGAGCCAAGCACTGCACAAGGTGCAGGCACTAGGAATTGCCACGAAGTAACAACTTAAGTCTCTTCATTTTTCACACGTCTAAAGATAAGAAATCAAATATGGCTGTAAATGACTGCATAATAAAATGCAATGCCTCCACCTCAAACACCTTTACTTTTACACAGAAACTTCAAAATAAACAAGAAAATAAAGATGAACATGGATAAAACAGAATAAAGGTGAAAAGCAAGGTAACGAGTTAAACCAGACACACACATGCACGAACAAGTGCAACGTCTGAACAAATACAACGTGGATGGCAAGAGTTCGGATGAACCTACGGATAACCACATCAAAGTTTCGACATGATGGTACACCCTCGCCAACAAACTACTACACTACTGCGATGGCATGCGGGAGGCAACACAGCAGTGCCGTACGTCCACTCTCACCAGGTTTGACGGTCGCTACGTTACTGCACACCACTTTCACAGTACATACAAACAAACATGCTGCAAGGTTAGTACATGCATTTACTACAACACATCACAGCCAGCCTAATTGTTGTTTGATATGTAATGTCTTCCCAACAATGCCCACAGCACAACCAGAAGGAAAGTAACTAACTATACTTTGATGCAGCCACATCTCAAGCTTCTTGCACACCACCATGTTACCAAGCAGCAACTCGTACCTGCCATCACACAGGTAGTGAACATTCAGCATTTAATATTGGCTGTAAGTTATCAACATATGGTTGTGACTAAAGTTAGCCAATTTTAATTGATTGACGCTGCTGCTGAAGTACTGTGTTCAAAATTAACTGTATACTGTATGCTAGACAAAACCTACCAACAGAAAATATTTCACAGCACTAAAGATGGACAAATGTAGAGTGCAACACAGCACATTGCCACTGACACGCTGCAGGCTGGATGTCTTTATAGCTACTCATAGCCAGTAGTACCAACACCACAGCTTCAAATACCCAATACACACTTGCTCCACACAATCACCACACAAAAAGCACACAATTTTAGAACATTTCTTTAAAGAAAAAATTTTTAAATATTGATAAATATACTAATACAACCAGGGCTGACTGATCGAATACCACATTTAAAGTGCAGTTAGATTTTTTTTCCATTAAAAATGTACCTCTCGGTTCGTTTACCGCTACAAAATTTTTGTCTGAGCTGACATACCGAACAAACATTAAATGAATTTCATTTCACAATAGCACCTTGTGAGGTACTTGGCCTACACCCACCCATTTATTTTTCTTCCGATTGGTTTATTATGCGCTATTGTAGTTCATTTCTGGTATTAACATAAATTTCAAGACTTATAACTTAAGGGTATTTATATTAGATTTCCGGCGTCAGCATAGGCCTAATGGGATCGCGGGGTGGCTTGTGAGCAATGGTCTGTGAAAAGTGTAAAAGAGGAAAATGTAGCCCGGTGGCGAATGGCCCAGCTTACTGAATTTAAGTGGTGTACAGTGCATCGAGATCGCCAAGTCACCGTGGGTAGAATTTAAGAACATGTGTTAACACTTTAGATAATAAGCTGGGACTCGGCACATTGTTCGTGCAGATCGCGGCACCATTATTAAGAGGACATTTAGAAAAACTAACAAATGTAAATTAAAATCATAAGTTAATTGTAACTCACATAAGTAGGTTTGCGGTGGGCCAAGCCGATATACCAAGTTGTTTAAATTCAAAGCACCAGTTTAAATTATAGGCGAGAGCATTCGAGGTTAGTGTGTAAATGGAACTGGGTGAATTTATTGTTATTG
The DNA here is from genome assembly GCA_003012365.1 of Medauroidea extradentata. Classification (NCBI taxonomy): domain Eukaryota; kingdom Metazoa; phylum Arthropoda; class Insecta; order Phasmatodea; family Phasmatidae; genus Medauroidea; species Medauroidea extradentata. The sequence goes on along the minus strand of PNEQ01039699.1, from coordinate 9,118 downwards.
TTTATAAGCTCAGAGAAGGTGCGGAGCCTAATAATGAACTATGGTAATACCAACTGCAGGAGTCAGTAGGTTAAGAAGCGAGCTGACGTGAAACTAATTATTAAGAGTTGATTTGTTACAGAACTATGCTTTGATACGAGGTAATACGTAATTGGTTGATTAATCTGGTGATGTAAATTCCATGAAGAAATATGGTAATGATTCAATAAGAATGCTCTCGGAGGCGATGTGTGAAGGTGGTAGGCCCTCAGAGGTTGCCGTCTTGGAAGACTCCCGGCGGAAACCAGCGAGGATGCTGGGTCGCTGCCGTTTTCCCTGCGGACACTTGCTGTTGAG
>PNEQ01039698.1:5622-29954 GCA_003012365.1 Medauroidea extradentata | reverse complement strand
AAAAAATATTTTGTGCCATTTTGGCTCATTTTCATGCTAAAATATGTGATAATTTGGGTGCAAGAATCTAAAAATCCATTGTGTTCATTGCAACGGAAAAATTCAGATAGAAACTTTGATGTACTAGTGACAAAACAATGTAGCGATTTTGTGATAGAGATATTAGTTCATTTTGGAAAAATTATTTTCGAAATCACTGAAAAACTACCAGGCATGGCCTTAAAAATGCTGAGGCAGATACTCTACTCATCCTCACTCACACACATGTAATTTTTTTAAAAGGATTTATAAAGATGTAAATTCATAAAAATAATTTGGGTAGCAAAAGTTTTTGTCTTAATGTGTGAAGCGCGTTGTTAATACATGCAACAAAGTTTTTTTTTTGCCATGGGTGTTTTTAATTTTTGGTGCTCAGAATTTGGGTTTTATACTCGATAATACAATAAGCTGTGTTGTATCCTGCTGGTGTGTCATCAGATTCAGTTATTTAAAGAAATAGTTTTTATCTGCATCAAAGTTCACCAAAATATATTATGTAATAAACTGTACCGAAATCCAAGAGCGAGGTGCCCTTTTAGTAAGGTGATATTTGTATCATATGATAGGCCTATGGTTGTACATACTATGTTGTGATAAAAATACACATTTATTTAGCATAATCACATTTAAATATTTAATATTTTAAGTAAAAATTTCATTTAATTTTTATTAATGCTGAATTAATCTCAAAAGAACATTTGTTTCAGTTTCGATTTATCGAAAAATCATACATTTTCTTTCTCTAGTTTATATATTTTCAATGCATTTATTACCGGCATTTAAACATCATAATAGACAAATAAACGAATAACATTGGCTACTACCGCCCTCCGCGCGCCCAAGAGCCAAGGAAATGCACGGCGGCGGCCGGCGATATCACCGTTTGCCGGCAGGTGTGAGCGACTTGGCAACGCCGGCCTAAGGCACGCCGCGCACTATATGGCAACGCCGGGCAACAACAGCTGCTTGCAAGGTCATCACATTCCTGTGCGCTGTTGTCCGCCAGCCTAGCACTAGACAGTAGACACATGAATGTGTGGTACACTACCTAGACCCTCGTTTTTTCAGCACGAGAGTCTTGTGCTTACGAGACAAAGGATGAAAGCATGCGGACCTAGATCCTCATTTTCTCCGCCCGAGAGTTGTAGGCTGGCGAGACAAAGTATCTCGGCATGCGCTCGCATCGATCGCTGCGAGGAAGTGTCCTTTATTATGAATGACGCTCATCAAAATCTCGTACCGTAAATTTTAATAAAATAAACGGGGCACCCGTTTTCATTTGTGACGAAAAACGCAATTCCTTGAAACATCATACAACTCCACAGCTTACAGCTTAGCTTTCAAACGATTTTTGGCTACCAAAAATTTTTGCACCCTCATATAAGACGAGTAGCAATTTTTGAGAGCCAGAAATATGTAAAAATTGTCGTCTTATATGCCGGCAAATACGGTACTACAGTATTTATATTTTTCAAATGTTTACCAATATGAATGCTTGTTACTGTTTACGTCTCGTCATCCACAGATACAGCACACTGATTGTGGCAGCTGTTTGTCCGAAGCTGTAGTAGAGGGTTAGTGTCAGCGTGAAGTGATAACTTCTGTGGCTGTGGCATAAAGGCTTGACCATGGGCTAGTATTCACGCGTTGCTTCTTTCTTTGAATTCTGATCGGTCATATTGATTTGGAAACCTAACAACGTTGTATTTTTATGAAAATATGTTCATGTGAATGTATAAATTCAACTATGAGTTAGAAACGCAAGAATTTTCAGAAATATTGTTCAGAATATTCACAGTTGTGGAGATGTTTAGTGCTTCAAATGTATCTCCTCAACACGTGTTTTGTGCAAATGTGACTTCAGTGTAAACACAGTGGCAAAGATGATTGCCGCAGTCATATTTACGGCAAAAAAAAAGTCTAGCATTTGCAAAGTTAAAAATTCAGAGAAAAAAATTTAATGATGCTGTAAATCCAACAGTTGCGGACGAATAGGTAATGTGATTGTGTATACACATTTAAGATACGTAACACGTGCACTACAGGAAGCTACTGAAAACAATGGATTTTTCACTAAATTAAATTACTGCTGAAAACTTTGTAAAAAGTTGGCACCTCTGTTCATGGTTGCACATTGCAAGCCTGTACAGTATTGGGCCAATAAAGTGGATAAGTCTGGTTTTCTATAATGAATGTGTTCTTTGCTTTCAGAAATATGGAGTCAGAGGGTATTTCAGAGGCTTAGTTCCGCGGATGTTGCGCAGAACTTTAATGGCAGCAATGGCTTGGACAGTGTATGAGCAGGTGAGTAGGAATTAGCAGATTGAAGTATGTATGTTGTTTCTGAAACACACTACTGCCTACACACTTCTCTCAGTTTCGACGTAAAACCCTGTTACAACATTTTCATGGGAACAAGAAGGGGGGGGGGGGAGTTAAGTATTTACTAGAATATGTTAGAGCTGTGCCGATCCACAAATTTTACCGATACACCGATCTGCCGATGCTGCTAATGTGGATCGGCCTATACACCAATACAATGCAAATACAAGTAAATTAACATCTTAATAAAAATGGTTACTGTTTCTATCTTAATTAAATAGATAAGCATTTGCATTTACTTAATTCAGCACAAATTGACAATATGCGATTTCTTGCACAATACAGTCAACTCTCGATTATACGACCCTCTCGAAGTAACGACCCTTTTTCCAGGAACCATGAAAAATTGAAGAAAAAAAATTGCTAAAAAAATTTTTAATTTGAAAAAAATAGAAAATGTGTTGCATTTATTATGGCCGCCAATTTTTGCAGTTATTTTTCAAAAACTGTACTGCCGCGCGCGGCTTGTTTGTTCTAAAAATATACGTTACTGCCCTTTCCTTCCGCACGACGCGATGGCCGGCCAGCCCGAATGCCCCTTCCCAACCCCCGGCCGTCGGCGACCCGCCCGCCACTTTCCCTCCACCCGGCCAACCATTCCAAAAAGGCAGTTCACTCACCTCTTTTTCAGTCTGTCTTTGTGCCTGTGATATTACGATTATATGTCGTGTTTATTTAAGCTTTATTACATTTTCCATTTTGTTAACTAAATGCTATTAAATATAATTGCCATAATGTCATTTAATGATGTATACACAGTAATGTTTATAAATCATTATTCTTTTAACAAGTGAAAGCAGTTCACAAATGACACTACCAAACGTCGAGTGCATGTCTCAGATGTGCGTGGCGTAGGGCAGTACGACACTTGACAACAGCGCGTCTGATGTGTCACTAGCCCTCACGTGCGCTCGCGCCCACATACACTCACACACGCGCAATCGGCTCGACCGTAAATAACAGCTGTGGATACACTTGAATACGTCTGTGAAAAGAAAATATGAAACAGTATTGTGTAGGTTTAAAGTTGTTCGTTCTGCGAGTGCTTTATCCAAGCTTATTAACAATGATCAATATTTTGATGTTTGTAATTGTTTACTGTTGATGAACAAATTGAAACTGAGTACCAACTCCCTCTCCATGCACATTGGTGAAGTGTGTAAATAACTCGTGCACAGAGTAGAATCATTATAGTACAAGCAGATTATTTTCACACAGCCAGCCGAGCTAGAAAGCGAAAGAAATATGAAACAAAGGGAGTAGTGTTATCATCATGTCCCATCTGCTGAGCGAGCGTCAGGAGCTGTGACTACGTACTGGTCAAAAGTGGCACAAGTGACACAGCAGACGCGTCGTTTATGTTATTTTTGATTCAACCCGTTTCCAGATAGATCCTTGCGCACACAAATCATCGTGCACGTGTGTGTGATCTCTCGCTACCAAGACAAGGTCCCAGGAGGCAAACAGCTTTGTCTAAACGTATGTTGTGCCAACTAGAATTACCGTTGCCGGCAAAGTTTGTGCCTGATGTGTCGTAGAAAAGCCATAGATGTCAACCAATGTAGCCTATGTGCCTATTGAAATAAATTACTATTTCAGTCAACAACATTGCGGCACACCCAGAGTATCAGTAATTCATAATACGTCATTCTATTTAAAAAATATTACTATTTCAATAAACTTTCTTGCGGCTTTCTTGCAAATACGGTAACTTCCGAAAACAGTCGTTGTGGGCGCAAGAATCTATATTGCCGGCGACGTTTTTGCTTAATTTTGAGCCAAAGAAAGGTCATACATCCCCGTCCAGTGTATCTATTTATTCAAAATACTTGACTCTACGCCTTTGTCACGATAGCACGCTGCTAGACATCTGCCATCTGCTTGCCTGCGTGTGACGGCATTTCAGACACACCTGTTGCAGTGTTGCCGGCTTGCTACGTCTTCTACTGCCAGTACCGACTCGCAGTGTGGTAGGCGCGCTCAGCTGCACACTCCACTTTTGGCAATGCTTATTTTGGAAATTATGTAGTAATGATACGCGGATGTTTACAGGTATTAATGCACGTGAAATAAAAAATGTTTGTCTTACATGTTTATGTAGTCTCGGATATCAGTCGATCCACCGATACCTAAATATTAGGAGTTATATCGGATATCGGCCGAGCCACCGATACGGCTAAATATCGGCAGTATCGGAAATCGCCGATCTGGATCGGCACAGCACTAGAATATGTCGACTGGTCCAAGAATATGAGATGATCTGCTGGATTTCCCCTTTGGTAAGGGAAAAAATTTTAATTTTGCCACAATACTTACTAACAGGCTCTATGAATAAAAAAACTCAAAAACAACATATGAAATCCATTTTAATACACGCCTAAAATAGTACAAACCAGTTAAATAGAGGGTTGAGTTACTCACAAGCTGGTACTTCTTCATGACACACGTACAAAGGGACGAACACACTGTTGCGTGACATTTTACTTGCTTAGACCAGCTTCATCAGGTGGCGAGTTGGGTACATTGAGTAATGGGGGCGGTGGAAGTGTGGTTGGTTGTTCTAGCGGCCAGGGAGCAAACTAGGGTGCGGCGGGAAAATTCAAATTGAGATGTGGGAATGTAGGGTATTGTCTTGCTCTCATTGTGGTTATGATTTGTGTTTTGATTTAAAAATAATTGTAACATCAGTAAACCACTCACACAGATGTTTTCAGAGAGTAAAATTATTTTAAAATCAAAAGGTGAATATTCTTGAATTAAGGTTATTAGAGTCCTAGGTATTAACGTACTGAAAATTATCCATATTGGCCCGAATATAAGGCGACCTGCAGTTTCAGGGTGCCAGACTAATGTAAAAAATATTTTTGGCAAAAATAATAAGAAAATGTAGGCTATATCAGGCATACCTATTTATAAATCCTTTTTGTTTGTTGATGTAAAACAATAAATTATGGAATTTATATCACAACCATTATGTACACTGTATTTAAAAGAAACAGAATGTCCTACTTCAAAAGGGGGAAAAAAATGAAAATATTTAGTCTCACTATTGCACACAGAGTTTTTTCTTTTACTCGGATGCAGCTACATCATCTTCAGAGCTGCTTTCCTCCTCTGAAGAATCACTTGCCTCTTCACCGACATTCTGCCATAGACTGTCATCCTCTGTACCATCCAGAGCATTGGAAATACATTATTTTTTTAAATCAGGGTAAAATTTCATTTTCATGTTTTGTATAGCAATTTGCTAAGTAAATTTGTTTTTGTGTAGTTTATAGGAAAATTGCATAGCATTTTTTTGTTCCAAAATATATTTTGAAAGCATTCTGTCTAGTGACGGAAAAACATGTAGGGTTAAATTATGTAATTACAAAGTGTTAACTTTCCATTTACTGTGTTATGATTTTTTAGTTAATATATACAAGTATTTTCAGGTCCAATATAGGTGCAACCTATTAAAATCTATACAATTGGGTAATGTTTATTAGAAGTCTTCAAAGTCATCGTCAGAAAGGTCTGAATCTGGAAATGTTTTTGTTGGTGCACTTTCAGCAACTGTCTCCAGTTTCTTCGATGGTTCTGGCTGAGGACCGTATGGTTCAGTCTCAGGATGGCGAAATTTTTTTGAAAAGAATATTTCAGTGGTGCTGCTAGGTGAAAATTCCTTCAGCTCTTTGCCTTCAATAGAAATCCTCAAAAGGCTGTTGAGTGTTTTTGTATGCAAGCGGTTTCTGTAATCGGTTTTCACTCTCTTCATGGTGGAAAAGGCTCTTTCCAATTTGGAATTGGAAACAGGAAACACTCTCAATATATTCAAAATATGACAAAGATTTGGGAAGTTATAGCTATATGCCTTGCACACACATTTCCAAAGTTCATTTCCTGACAAATGTCTCAAATTATAATGCCAGAACACCTTGAAGTCAGCCCAGTCATTACAGATACCTTCTTCAGTCACTCCATGTTTCTCTAAGAGTTGCTGGTAGTGCTGTGCCAATAATTTAATTTCTTCAACACAAAAACATGAAAGTTTGTCTTCTTCTGTAGGCCATATTTTAACTTCCAAAATTTTCAATGCGGCACTTGCAATATCTGACTCATGCAAATCTAAAAATCTGTTATAGACGACATTGCGCAGCTGTGTGAGAATATCAGTATAGCTGCGTTTGAATGCATCTACTGATGACACATTAGTCAGTTTGATTCCTTGGTAACTGAGGCCTGCATTATCTTCGTTTGAACTTGATAATAACTTACTAAGGGTGTCAGAAAAAGAGCCATTTTTCATGCTGGTAAGTACAGAGTACAGGCGCTTCACAACAGTCATTGCATACATCATGTCCACAGAATTCCCTTGCAGTGAGAGAGACAACTTTGAAAAATGAGTCAAAACATCACTGAAAAAAACAGCCCATACAACAAATTTTGCAGTTTTAAGAATGCGAACTACACGCATTAGTTTTGCAGAGATGTGATGTTTCTCTGCAGCACATGTTTCCAGCTGTTGCACAATGACACTGTAGTTGGTGAGAAGTAACTCAAGTGACTTTTTAGTGTGAGTCACCCATCTGACACCTTGTACTCTGGCAGTAGGCACAGAGGTTACATTTTCTCCCAAATTCAAAGCTAGTTCTCGAAACTCGTGCAAGCGTTTTGGGCTCTTGCTGTAAAATTCATTAATGTTGCTTAGCAGTGCAAAAATATCTGCTAAATATGTTGACTGAACATAGTCTTTAACACTTAATTCAAGACGATGGTTGAGCCAGTGAATGGTAAGCAGCCAGGGGCAAACCTTCTTCAACTCTGCAGCAACACCTTTTTTGTGTCCCAAATTCACAGATGCACCATCAGCCAAGAAGCCCACCAATTTATTTTCAATTTCAGATATGTCAAAGTAATCCAAAATTTTTTTAAGTGCACAAAGAATGCCTTTTGCTGTTCCATCTTCCAAATCAATTATTTGTAGAAATCTGCATTGGACATCAGCATTACTGTCTACATAGATAAAAAATACAATTTCCTTTTCTGTTACACTTACATCAGTAGAACCATCGCAACAAATACTGAAATAGTTGACATTTTTCAATTCCTCCTTCAATGTGCCTTCAATATTACATTTCACAGGAGTGTTGTAAGTTTCACCAATGTCAACACCATGACGTTTTTCAAGTTGGACAAACTGTGGAAATTTGTTAAATGCTATTTCTTCTTTGGTTAGTACATATGCAATGTCAGCAAGTTTGCCAACACATTTTTAGTATCGTCACTTACAGACGCCATTGATTTGCCTATTGGGGTTTTAGCAAAAAACTCCTTTAATGATTTTGGTTTGTTGCCAACATTGACAGCATTTGTATGCATGTCAGATTTTGAGTGTTTGATGCCGTTATCTTTTTTTAAGCTGGCGCCATGCACTCCAACAATAAGCGAAGAATTGAAATTCCGTAAGCCCCGTAGCATATCTTCGTTTCCACGGCACAAACTACAGTACACCATCTGAACAATATTATCTCTGGTGTCACATTGCAGCCACAGATTCCTTGGATCAACCTCGGCTTTCCACTTTTTGAATGTGCTCACTCTTACACCCACATAGTTTGCAGCCATTTTTATGCACAACCTAGGCTACCCCCACATTACAAATAAAAAAAAATGTTTATTTTTAGTCTTTTTGAAAAGCAAAGCCACCAATTATCTGCCCAAACCCGCACAGAAGGTACTAAAACGCGAATAAGATAACAAGTTACTGAAAGTATTCGTTAGTAGGCCTGTCTGTTTACTCACGTTTATACCAGGACAAAATGTGTTGTTCACTTCCAGTGTTTGGGTTACATAACCTGTGAAGACACTGCCTCGCCTATAGTTACAGTCATATAAAAGAGATAGTGATGAACCGTGTTAATTCCTTGCATGCATTTTATTAAAGCCTGGCTAACCAAAAGTGATTGAGCGAAATTGGTCACATAACCTACGAAACTTGGCTAAAATCAAATCTCTTATCGTCCAGCGCATCTTTAGGCAGAGTCGAGTAAAGTTTCGATCACAATATAAAGGGTTGGTTTAAAATTTAGGGCTGTGCGGAAATGGATTTTTACGTTCGGGAAAATCATATTTCCCGTGAGAATCGGGATGGGATCAGGAAATTAACACAAAAAAATTTATTTTAAAAATGCAGTACTCACATAAAATTTATAACCTCCATAATTATATAATAGAATATTCAAATGTCAATTACTGCCACAAGTTTCCACGGCACAAGAGAGGTTAATTTCTTTGTTCCGATTTATCTTTATCACTGTCAACGATTACAAGATTAAAATGATCAAAAATTGAAATAAATCTACGATAGTCTTTTCAGGTTAAAACGATTAATTATAATAAACGAACGGGAAGCGTAAACAATAACATGTTCTTGTTTTAACTCGGCAACACCATAGATGAACGAACAACATGGATGGAGATGCGCTACTCCGTTTCCGACTTTTTATTTATGAATGATCACTAACACTGCTAAACCTGATCAGGACCACTTTAATGCTGTATTTTACCGAAAGTTGTCAGTACTACTAGTATGCACTTCTCTATAATTCTTAGTTGCTGTGTTTACAAAATAAATTGTCGCGGGAGAGTTGTTGAGTAAAATATGCAGGGAATAAAAAATGTTGCGCAGTTCATCAGAAAAGCGACGTAAAAAATCGTGTAGCAATTTGCGATGCAAAATCATGTTTTGTATCGCAGGGCTTGGTCGATTGTATCGCAAAATGTGATGCGATACCGCTAAAAATATACGCTGTTTTAAATCCTATCACAATACTTTCAGGAGTAATAGGTACTCTGCCATGCTGTTTAAATCCAGGCACAGAGTTGTGTGACTGAAGGCTTTTTAATCTGATGGTGTCAAAGGATGGTTGTCCAACAGCAGCCAGTCATTGTACAAAGCTCTCAATTTGTCCTTGAAGGACTTGTTTACTGCCACATCCAATACCTGCAGGTGTGATGTCATCCCACCTGGTATTATCACTAGGTCTGTCTTCTCCTTCTGCAAGGAAGCCTTCACCTCTGGAGTGACATGGCCACGGAATAAATCTGGCCCACTAGTGCTCCTGGTCTCCTGCACCACACACACTTGACCCAGTCTTGGACCAAGGCAGAGTCCATCCAGCCCTTCTCTTGAACTCTAAGGATGATGTTTGGGGACTTTAGCCTTGGCACTGTCTTCTTTTCAAAATTATATAAGGGGGTAACTTTCTTCCATCTGCTAACACAGCTAGCATAACTGTCACCCTTTGTTTTTCATTGACTGTAGACAATGTTCTCACAGACTTTGCCCCAACATTGTCCACTGTTGTGGACCCTGGCATGTCAAAATATACTGCCGTTTGGTCAGCATTTCCCATTTGAGAGTTCTTTCTGCAATTTAAGAATGTATCTTTGGAAGGACATAAGCTTTTCGTCAAAATCACTTGACAAACAGATGTGCGCCACAATGTCAGCCCAAACCTTCTCATCATTCTCCTGCACCAACCGATACTGGCCTTAAATTCAGTCCTCGGAACACCCAATTCTGCTGCCACTTGAATACCTTTTATCACCATTATTTCCTGAGTGATTGGTTTACCTTCGTCACGTTTTGCCTTGACAAACAAAGCTACGCGCTCGTCAACTTCAGAAAATCGTCCCTTTTTTGGTTCCTCGAAATGCCTTCCGTGTTGAATGAGCACTTCGCAGCCGGTCATAATCCTTTCGCCACCGCCGGACATTGTTTTCAGTGATGCTGTACTTTCGTGCAGCAGCGGAATTGTTGGTCCACACAGCTTCGTTGACAACCAACACTTTAAAATTTGCGTCGTAACTTTTCCTACAACCACTGTTTATTTGTCTTGCGCTTGTTCTCCTGCTGTTCTACTGGCACACGATTGTTCATTTTTAGCTTTTAACGTGATTTACGAGTATAAACAAATACCACACTAGAAATGAATAACTTTTACATAAGTAAATACGTATTGTAATTGACTTTCAGTTTTATTAACAATACAAGCCAAGCCTGTAAAATTTACTCATAAATTACAAGAGAAATGTCAATGAAATGCAAACAATACTGCGCTTGGGAACAAAACCGTCTCTAACTCGTCATGGCCGCCATCGCCAGCCTTCCATTGTCCTTGGCCTTGCTGCGTGCGCACGGCTGTTCGGTTTTCGGCTTGGAACTAATGTTCGCGGCGGTACACGCCAAGCGTGCGAAAATAAGGTTTATGTAAAAACGGTTGCCTTATATTCAGACCAATACAGTAGTTTACAATTTATAAGGATTTTGTTGTTTCAGTGCCGTATTTTTCTGAATACTGTTTTTAATTTTTTACTTGAAAGCAAAGCATACTACCGCACAGTGTTACATAAATAAATGTCCGCTAATATAATATCTACTCTGAAAAAAAAAATGGTAATTTTAGATTTTATTGACGATTGAGAATTCCTCGTACGCTCAACATCTTACCTTTCCATACCACGTTTACAGTAACGTTATTGTTTGTTTCAATTGCAAATTTGAAGTGATTGCTGATGCTGAATTTATTTTTTTTAAACTTATTTACTTGTGTTTGCAGTTAACAAGGAGCATGGGCCTGAAATGACGACCGCCTGTCGAGCAGTTGCTGCCATATATCGGCTGAACTGCTGGTGCCAAGGGGTTCGTGGAAATATTGTTGGCTGGCTGCTATTACTGTGGATGGCGACCACGAGAGGCGACAACTTGCGAGGGTTTACAAAGAGCTAGCTTCAACAAGTGCACTGATGATATTGTTGAAGTTGGTTCTGTACGTAGTATTGCTAACTCAGAGGATCATTGTACACGAGGAGTGCTGTATTCATTTGAGCTGCTAACTGGTCATACTGTTAATATTTAATATCCTTTCTCAGATGTTATATTAAGTAAAGCTGAAGTCATTATATATTTTTCTTATAAATTTAATGTTAGAAAGTGTTTTCTATGGAAATGTTTTGTAGCACCACATTTGGTTTAAGTGCATCAAGCTTATGTAGAGATATATTCGTTAAGGTAACTTGATATAAAGAATTTCTGTGGTGTCCTTATTCATTATTTTGTATTAATATGGGGAAGTTATTTTCCATTAGAAGTGTTTTAAATAAATAATGTCTTGTCATTATTGAATATCATATCAGTTCTGGTTTATGAAATATTAGTTTTTGTTACGTGTAAAAAAAATAATAGGAAGAAGGAAAACACAGTTGCGATGTAGAAGCAGTGTACAATATGTTAACTGTATATTTGTAATAAGCAATATGACATAATACTTTAAATATAGATATTTTTGTGTGATTGTAAAAATACAGCAAGATCTGATTACTTTTCTTGGATAAATTTGTATGTAATTGGTTCTGTCTGTAACTTAAGGTTTTTATAATAAATGATTTTGTAGTGTCAATATGGTATTTATTTATTTAATAGGACAATGGCGGAAAAGGCCGCTAGGCTACTAATTACAATTAAAACAGAAAGAGTTTTGCACAAGTACTCACAGGATGGTACTTTCAGATAGAAACACACACACATAGGACGAACACATTTCTCCGCGGACGCGCGGTCACAACGTTTCGCCCCAAACTGCCAGCCATTACCACATCAGATTATAGAACCACCCCCAGGGGTTCTCACCCTTGTAATAAACCACGCTGCGGCTCCTGTGCAATACATAAACCTTCCACATCATTCAATAGCAGACAAGACTAATCAAACCTACTCCATACCAGGAAGCTACAACTGTGCAACTGAAAACCTCATCTACCAGCTACAGTGCACTCACTGCAATGCAGAGTATATCGGCCTAACCACCAACACTCTCAGTCAGAGGATGAATGGCCACAGAGCTGACACCAAAAAAGCCATAGCTGGAGCGGAAGTTGATTCACATGAGAAGCCAGTTGCTGCACATGCAGCACTTCATAACTTCAACTTCGGTTCCTGTTATACAACCAGAGTGGTGAGGGCCCTACCACAGTTGAATAACAAAAACCAAAGCAGAATTAAGACGCTGGGAACTGGCACATCAATACATTAACCTCAGATAACAAACCCACATTTCAAACTTCCTGCCGCACCTTAGTTTGCCCTCTGGCCGCTAGGTGTACTGATTACCAACCACCGCTGGACAATATACTTCAGTGTGCCTCCACTCACCTGATGAAGCAGATGCAGTCTGCGAAACGTGACCGCGCGTCCGTGGAGAAATGTGTTCGTCCTGTGTGTGTGCGTTTCTATCTGCAAGTACCATCCTGTGAGTACTTGTGCAAAACTCTTTCTGTTTTAATTGTATTTATTTATTTATAACTTTTACAGGTGTAATTGCACGTCATAAAATTAATTATTCAAGTTTAATGGTACTTTGCCATTTTGAAGAATGGTGGAGGAGGTATATTTAGATGAAAGGGGGTGGTGGTGGTGTCAACGGGATGTGAAACAGAAGTGTTGGGTGTTGAACGAAAGACAAGAAATGTGAGAGGATGAAGTAACTAATGGTAGTGGTGTGGGAAGAGTGAGTGGAGTAAAGGTAGCTGGTTGATGAGTGTTAACATGTAGATGTAGAGAGAGAAGGAAGTGGTGACGTCTAAAGAGGAGTGACGCGAATTCTTCACTGACGAACTCTGACGCGTGGCCTCGTAGTGGCAGAACTGCTGACAGTTCTGCGGTTATTGCCAATGAAAAGGTAGGAGTTGGTGGCTCGCCATTCTTGCTCAAGACGAATGTACACGCCCCCTGGAATAAGCACAGTATTTGTTATAAAAACATTCTTTGGTTCAGCCATATTTCCATGAAACACACGGGTCTGCTAACATTTTCTTGCTAATAACTGTCTGGCCACACACAATGGGCGGCAAGGTACCCACTCACCTGGTGGGCAGGCATGCTGCGTCCAGGTGGGGCCATGTGAGTGGCCGTAGTCTACGATGGCCCGTCGCGTCAGGTACTCCACTATCCTGCGTGTGGCCCCCTCCTCGTGGCAGCGCTGGTGGTCCTGGTTGGTGCGTGTCGTCAGCTTCGACGACCACTGCACTGCTCCGTATGCCATCCTGCAGTTCCACATACCTTCACTGTACCTGACAGCACCAGTGTTGCCAACACACATGACAACAGAACACACAACACCAAATGCATTAGAATGTTGCAGTACCGTGGCAGACAGTTGTATTTCATCATACCTGTGGATTTTAAGACTGTTTACCCAAGGCTAGATGCTGTAGTTTGGTTGTGTATTTGTTTATTACACATGTTACATACATATATTATCAGACTGACTTATGAATACATTATTAAGTTATATATGAAACCATACATACATTACAAGATAGATCGGCCCTTGTTTTGATGTTGACCACTGGTGCCAACCTCTATGAACTAAACTATATGCGACATCTTCCCAATACCTTCTCTAATCCTTTAACAATCAATGTTACAAATCTATAAATGTTATTAATCTACACTTCAGAACCAATCTGACTCATGAGTACACAGTACACGCCAAGGTTAAGCAGTATACAAAACACTTTTTTGCTAGAGCTATTATTTCACTTAACTCTATGAAGTGTCACTAGTATAAACAAACTCGAAATGTCACAAATCTAGTTTCTGAGGAGGACGCCCTCTTCTTCTGCTGCGCATCATAGTCGACACTGTTGTATTATGCTCTTTGTCTGGGATGTCACGAAGGTTTCCCTCATTACTGAAACACCGAAAGTTTGGAGAAGTGTTTTTTGGAGAGGTGTTACTTTCGCTGTCTCAGTGAAGCAGAGCTGCATGTTCTGGTGTCGGTGCTTCTGGTGAATTTTGTGTCGATTTTACAGCTTGCGACTCCACTTGGCCACTGCATGGTAGTGAAAATGTTTCTGACTGGTGTGGAAAGCTCCGCTCCTGTAGGTCGATTTCTGAAAGCTTTCTTGGCTTGAAGAATCATGAGTTTCGTTGATATTGTACCGTGGGTGTGTCTATTAGATAATACATTGTGTTGGGGTACATGTGCTATCACTTTTTCCCGGACCGACTGTTTATGTGCTTCACGATGCTCGTGACGATTTTAGTTGGTTGTGCTGCTTTTTGTTTTTGTAGAACTGGTCAATTTGTGTCTTTTTGAGCACTGTGAGGTGTTCGGGACACCTTTTAGTAGACCTGGCTGCAGGAGTTTTTCACAGGAAGGTAGGGTTGTTTTTGTCCTTTGTCCCATTAGTCTTTGCACTGGAGAACATACCTTCCCTTTTGGTGTATTCTGATGGTGCAACAGTGCCTACCACACATCGGAATTGTCCTCATTACACTTCATAATAAGATTCTTTGCTTCCTGTACATATTACTCTGCTAACCCATTGGATCTGTGAAAGTGGGGACTGGATATTTTGTGTGTGAAATTCCAGTCTTTGCTGAACTTTCGGAACTGATATGATGTAAACTGTGGACCTCCATCTGTACCAAGTTCATCCGGGATTCCATGTTGGGAAAACCAGATTTTTAACTTTGTTACAATCGCTTCACTAGTGGTTGAACTCAGGATAACAAAGTCGAAATAGTCAGAGTAAGAGTCAGCAACAAGGAGGTAGTCTGTTCCTTTGTGATGGAACAAATACATACATATACAGTCTGGATGGGACTGCCTCCTCGCTAAGAGGTTCCTGCGGGGCATCATTTTGGAGTTTCTGGAACGAGGTACATTATTACACATACCTAATAATGTATTTTGTTATACCTGGCCAAAACACATGTTCTCGTGCCAATGCAAGTGTACCTTGACTTCCTTTGTGACAAATGCAAATGTGATAAAATGAGTGGCTGCCGTGAAGGAGGTATCAACAGTCCGTTACCTGATTCCTCATTTTTGCCCAGCCCTGCTGTATCATCTGGAGAAGAGCTGATAGTTCTGTACTTGCTTGGATTGTTTCTTTTAGTTGTGATATACGTATTGGTGACATTGGGACTATTACATGCACTTCGAACAAAGGTTGTGAGTCTGGTTCTGGTATGATGTTGCAGACACAGCTCAGTGTGTCAGCAATAAACACTTCTGTTCCTTTCTTGTAGACAACTGTAGGGTTGTAAGGCAGTATTTTGAACTGAATTCGGTCTCTTGCTGGGCTGTCTTGGAGGGGTTTTTTAAAAATTGCCTCCAGTGGTTTGTGATCAGTTTCTATAGTCGGATGTTTGTTACCGCACATGTACTCACGGAATTTTTACATGCAGAGAGGATAGCATAGGCGTCTTTCTCAATTTGGCTGTAGTTCTGTTGAGATTTAGAAAGTGCCTTAATTGCATATGTAATTGGTTGATCCTCTTGGAGGAGTACTGATGCTACTGAATGACCACTGGCATCAACTGAGGTTGTCACTGGTTTCTTGTGGTCGTAGTACCTCGGCAGTGGAGAAGATTTGAGAGTTTCTTTGAGTGCAGCAGATGCATTTTTTTTGTTCAGTGTC
Source organism: Medauroidea extradentata (assembly GCA_003012365.1). Lineage (NCBI taxonomy): Eukaryota > Metazoa > Arthropoda > Insecta > Phasmatodea > Phasmatidae > Medauroidea > Medauroidea extradentata. Next base: position 14,060 of record PNEQ01039698.1, on the reverse strand, counting down.
CCAATGCCATGCAACATCCTTCTCCAATAGTTTACGAAGCAGAGCTGAGATTTCTGCTATTCTGGGAATAAATTTAGATAAGTAGTTTATCATTCCGAGAAATCTTTGTAGTTCGTGGATCGACGATGGATCCTTTAGTCGTTCTATTGCTTCTGTTTTTGCTGGGTCTGGTAGAATTGTTTCGTCTGAAAGTACGTGACCCAAGAATTTCACCTGTTTTTGTGTAAAAAATACACTTCCTCGGGTTTAGGGTTAGTCCTGCTTCTTTTAGTTTATTAATAGCAATCTTTGTGATTTCCTCTATTTTTCATTGCTCTCAACATGTAAGAGGATATCATCCATGGAACACACTGTGCCTGGAATGCCACGCAATGTATGACACATTATCTGCTGAAAAACTTCTGGTGCAGAAGCTAGTCCAAATGGCATTCTTTTACATTTGTACCTGCCCCAAGGTGTTGAAAATGTTCGGTATTGTGATGTTCTCTCGGTTACTTTCAGTTGCCAAAACCTTAAGTGTCTTCTCTTTAGATTTTTGTTAATATCTGATGGATCCATACAAATTCTTACCTTTCCATTTTTACGTACTACGACCATGGGAAACACTTCTGGAGTGGGTTCATTGACTTGTTCGATAATACAATTTTTAACCATATTATCCAGTTCCTCTTTAACCTGTTCTCTAATGGAGTAAAGTACTTTCTTTGGTGGGTGAATTTTGAGTTTAGGTTCGTCTACTACTAGGTCGATGTCATATGCAGAACCCTTTAAACACTCAATTCCTTCAAACAGCTCCCCATCAACAGCTGTTGTTTCCACTCGTTTGATAAAACCCAATGCTACACAGGCTTGCCTCCGTAAATGCTTGGAAGACCTTCATTCACAATATGGAATTTGACCATGTGTGTGGTTTTTATGTTTGTAGAAATTTTTACTGTGGCTTCTCCTAATACAGGTACACTGTTTTTACTTAACGAGAGAAGTCCTCTTGTCCTGGATGGTTTAATGTGTGTCATACATTTGTTTGCAATGCTAAGATTTAGAACATTACATTGTGCTCTTGTATCCAGTTTAAAAGTAACTGTCTGGCTATTAGGAAGCATGGGTTTTTCTGTCTAGGCCAACTCGTCTGGACGAATGTTAATGGATGACACACATAATGTGGCCACATCATCCTTTTCTAAACTTTGGTCCTGTGGTCCACTTGAAATTGTGTGTACCAGTTTTATGTAGATACCTGAGAAAATGACCCTTTTTTCTGCACTTGGTACATTACGGTATTTTCCAACTACTAGACATGGGCGTTGTTGATGGCTATAACCACATTTGTGACATTTAATTTTCCTGCTTGGATGTTCTTCACCAGTTACAAACGTATGGGTTTTCTGTCTTACTGCATGTACTGTAGGCAAAGATGTGTGAACCCTCATAACCTGCACTTGCTGTTTGGTGATTTCACATGCTTTGCAAATTTTTACTGTTTGGTTGAATGTGAGTGTCTCTTCTGCCAAAAGCTTCTCGCGCACGTTGTCACTGACAATTCCTACCACTAACTTATCTCGAAGTAGGCTATCGTACAAATTTCCAAAATCAAATTTTTTTCCTTGATTAATTATCGAGGTTAGGAACTCATCGAAGGTTTGGCTTTCTTCTTGCTTCATTTTGTTGAAAATGTACCTTCATATGCGACTGTTTTTTGTGCGAAATGAGCATTGAATCTGTTTTTGATTATGCTGAGATTTGTGCTTTCCGCTTGAGCGAGCCATTGAAGATATTAGCGGCTTCGGTCCGATCGCCGTCATAAACGTTGCGACTTGAATCTCGGGACTCTTCTTACCAAGGTTAGTTGCTGTTGCGTACCAATAGACTGTTGTAACCACAATTTCCACGTTGCAGGCATTCCATCTTCCGATACCGATAAATATTTAGGTGGTTTCAAGCTGACCGCCGAGCCCTTAGCCATTTTCACTGCTTCACTTTTAATCTGATTTACCTATGTTCCCGGGTTTCGGCACCATTTAGTTTGGTTATGTATTCGTTTATTACACATGTTACATACATATATTATCAGACTGTCTTATGAATACATCACTATAGGTCGTTCGGGATAAAGTGAGCACTAAATATTTAACCTTTGAAAAATATCACTAGCCATTACTGCATATAATTCTGCATTAACTCTAGTTGCGTCACTGCTTGTACGGTTGGCAGCGAAATTACGGAAAATAGTTCCGTGTATTTTCCTATTTAATTATAGTAATACAGAATCAAAATCAAATGAAATCGACATTGTTGCATTTCATATAATTAATAAAAGTTTTTTTGTCTAACAGTATCGATTCATACAGACTGCGTAATTTATCTTACACGCGCAAGCATCAAGTGACGTGTCCAGAGAGGTTAGACATTTCCCGTCGTTAGACGTTACGCGCGGAAAGATACGAATTGACTAAAAATAGAACTTTAGCAGGGCTTTTTTGAGTGCTCACTTTATTCCGAACCGCCTATAAGTTATATACCAAACCAAATACATATACATACATTACAAGATAGATCAGCCCTTGTTCTGTTGTTGACCACTGGTGCCAACCTCTATGAACTAAACTGGTATATGTGACAGACTCAAGACTCGGAAGGAATGAGTTCCAATGAACGTGTTCCTTTGATTTCGTTCATTTATTGTGACGGGTCAAAGAGAATAAAGATGCTTACATTATTGGATAAACTTGGTCAGTTAAATGTCTGATCCTTAAAGAAGGGTGTATAAATTCGTAACGGAACTAGTCCATAGAGGAGACTGACAACACTTAGTTTTGAGCTCGGAAATAGTTTAATTACTTAGTTTTCATCTCTCTAGTTACATGGTTCAAACTGCGGTAAAGATCTAACAAAAGTCCCACAGTAGTCCGATAGGACAGTTCAACGACTGTTTACGTAATTACTTTATAAAATTTAAAGAATCCAGAGATGCTTCAGAGAGAGTGAAAGCGTAAACGTAGTAGAGCTCAAAAATACAGACAAAACCCCATCAGTCAAACTTTTTAACAAAATACAGGAAAACTAGCTCTGGGGCCACCGCCCCGATACATTAAAGTCCGCCTTACACCCCACATCACAACCTTATCGCCCATCTTTCCTTCTCCTTCGACACTAAAAACGCACGAGGCGTTTGAACACGTCTGACACGCACCAAAGTTCTCCAAACACAGATACCTCAACATGGCGGACCCACGCCACCAACTTTCACTCTCTCTGCCGCCTCAGGTGGCCACCCACCGAAACACAAAAACGGAAAATCACAACCTAAATAAAATACAACACATTACTTATCAAGCAAAAGAAAAATACCCTAAGGATTAAACATTTACGTGATTATTATTTATAAGAATTACATTTATTATATAAAAACCACAATTTATGTTTGAAACAACGTCTGTTATTGGCTGGTGCCGGCCCGCGCATAAGTATCTCTGTCACTCTCCTACACTGGGAGACACGGCGCACGTGCAACCAGAGCACAATAAGAAAATAAAAACAAACCATGCTATGCTAAAAATAGAACTACCCGGCAGCTGGATGCCTGGCCACTACACTGACCTGGGTCAACAACAATCCAGGCCGAGCACGCATTTGTAACTCCTAACAATGGTACTACTGCTAAAAGAAACTATTAAGGATGAAACCAAAATTAAACTAAACTCAAATGAATTAAATACTACTTACATGAAGCTAAATACTGGCAACGGCCAAGCATCCGTCTACATTACAGCAAACAAAATAATGAAAATAACAACGCTGGAAAAACAGAGAAACTAGTACGATGATTACAAAATAAAAGAAAAATTGAAACATAACATTAAAAATCTAAACAGAGAACTAAATAAGGCCTATGCCCAGTGGCTGGACCGCTTGACATTATTTTGCGAACGCATAAGGAACAAGTTCTTTTCTTGACAAGTGAACGAAGTTCAGAACTTCGTTCTTTTATTTTAGGAACTTGAACAATATTTTTGGGTTCCTATATTCGTTCACTTAAGCAAACTATATTTAATATAATGTTATTTGCAATATCTGTCATTATTTAAACAACTAAATTACGATTTTGTACAATAAACAAAAAAATATTCAGCAATTAGGTTGCAGACAATTCCTTGCTGTTGACTGTCAGTGATGTGCAGTTATCTGTTGCTTGTTGCTCTGTGTCTTGTTGTCTATGAAGTTAACAGCACAGGGATTGTTTTGTTTATGCTGGTTTGGTCTTTGAATTTGAAAATGTTTTACGTACGTTGCGGAAAACTTGCGTGAACTCCTGTTATCGCTAGCAAGATAATTTACCTGGCTAACCTGTCGAGGAAAAGGAGGATAAATATGAGAATAATTGCAAGCGCGAGGCAATTTACAAGACGGCTATGGCAATTGCGAAAATTCTAATAAAAATTTTATACTTTGCACAAAGCCATATTAATGTGAGGTATTATGGCATGAAAATATAACTGAGAGTGCGAGTGCATGGATTTGATTGAAAACTGTTTAGGCGATTCTGCTCTTTGAAAAACGTGTGTCTAACCAAGCAAATTCATGATCGAAACTGATTATTATAAATGTGTGCTTTGTACATCCACTGTTTCTTCCAAATTTGTTTAGCATCAACTAAAATTAAAATTGTATCGATTGCTGTCGTGACTGTAGCCACTTTTGACTTTTGCAATATAAATGTCTCACGCCTTTAGTATGTTCTGATATGTTTTCTTAACCTCAAATTGTGTAGTCTTCTCGAGCATGTACAAGAATGTAGGAAGTGTGAAGTCTGATTTTTATAAGCTACAAAGGAAAATTGTCATAAAATTAAATTATTGTTACAAACATGTTTTGGTTGTGTTCTGAAGTGTGAGGAAAACAAAAGTTAATTAATTTTGGGACTTTATAATTCAGTGTTGTGGATACTTTGTTAATTTTAGTTGGTTGGCGATGTTAATGAATAATCACATGCTTTGTTCACAGGAAGCTGCATTTTTTAATGCTAGGGAAATAGCTTTGTTTCACAGTTCAGTTTCCACGTATTTATGCCTCAAACAAAAAATATATGGCCTAAAGTTTTATATTTGTGCTAAGTTGATTTTTAATTCCATGCAAGTTTCGTATATCGTGTGACTTGGTATTTATGAGTGTATTTCCTGAAATAGGCCTACATATGGCTTTCGTCGTGATCATGATACCTACATCATTTCTAAGCAATTCTATACTGTACTAACATGTTTCATGTCATTCGTACAAGATTCTGCAATAAAATGCACTGGCTTTGCAAGTTTTCAATGTGGCAGGTTTTATTTGTGTGAGTGGCAAACACGTGAAGAGTTTTGAAACAGTCTCACGAAAGACTATAAACTAAAAGTTAAGCCCTCCAATCTTCTTGAATAGCGAGAATCCCAAAAGAATAAATCTGTAATAATAATTACACAAACTCAACTGCTTAAACTTTATAATTTCATCACATACTTTGACGGTAATGTTAATTTTAAGTTTAGTGTACATGGTTCTTGTGTTGTAGCTTTAGTGAAATGCCCAGTATAGCCTAATACAGACTAAACTTCTTGTAAAATGTCATTATTATTTCACTTCTCACTGGCAAAAGTTTTAATTTTTCGTACATATTTTGTAAAAAAATAGGGAAAAAAATATAAACGTAGCAAACTTGCCAACACACACATAAAAGCACCACCAAAACTCTTAACAACTTGGTAGCTACGAAGGGAATAAAAAGAGATGATATAACACAACTGGGGCAATTAACAAGAGAATAAACTAACACTGTGTTAACTAACAGCCTGTTAGTTTGAAGTTGACACAACTGGCCCTAAGTTTTTCTTTTCTCAAACTGTCCCAACTCATTTTCCAATTCGTGTTTTAAAATTAGCAACACAACTTGGTAGCCTGCAACTTATTGTTGTAATTTAAAATATTCAGAGTTATGGAAACAGAATAAAAAAAATCAATAGAATTTTATTTCAGGAGGTTAGTTACAAAAATTTTATTTTTGGGAAATGTTGTCAACGGGTGTTTAAACGTTTGATGTGATAAAGAGCATTAGGTTGACTAAATTCATTCAAGTATCTTCCATTTCAGCGTTTCCTTACTAGTTTCAGCTGATCAATACCATACGTATCTTCCGATTTGTGTAATACTTCTGCAGTGATTTTAGTGTGAAATGCAAATTAATGGAGCAATAAAAATGGTTTTACTATAGTGGCAAAAAAAAAATGAATTTAACAATTAATATACATGTAAAAACCTTTATAGTGGTTTTGCAGGTAAATCAAATACAACACAATATTTACTTTATTTAGAGAAATAGTCTCACTTCGGTTATAAATTATGTCATATTCTGTGTGACATAATAAGAGCAGTTGCGAAATATGAAAGGAACTTCTTAGGAACTTGCAAGTTCCTTTCGATGAACTTGAACCAGTTCCTTTTTCTAAAAATGAACTTGAACTAGTTCCTATTTTACATAAAGGAACTTGAACTGGAACTAGTTACTTTTAAAAAGAAACTTTCCAAGCCTTGGCTAGACTAATCAGGGTGTCCACGCAAATCTTTAATAAAACTTCCCTGACTTTTCCCCCAACTTTCTCTGACCAAAATTTACTGTTTTTCTGGGTGACGGCAGATTGGAGCATGATAATTTCCCCACAAATTACTGAATTTATGAAGGAATTCCACGACTGTTCCGAAATTCCAAGTAAAATCCCATACTTTCTCTAGCTTTTCAGAATATGAACATCCTGGACATAGATGTGTTACAACAGAGTAACTATTATCTATGCCTTATTGTGACATTTCTCTTCTTAGAAACGTGCTGAGATGTCTTTGTCTTACGCGTGCTTGAACGTGTACTGATTGCATCCATCTCTAATCACCTCCATCAATGATACAATGAAATTATATACAGATAGATGTAATTTTTAATACAAATGTATGTTTTTAACATTTTTTATTTCTGTGTGACAACACACTGCATTACTTAGAGAAGCTAGCAAGCTCCTAGCTCCATCTTACTCATGAACTGGCAGATGAACGATCATTTAGGTAGGTGCAACAGCAGAGCGTTTTGCTGCTACATCAGAATGTGCCAATACGCAGCATGCTTGAACAATTCTATTACGGATAGAGGGCAGTGATGTCTTTAACGAGTTTTTTATTAAGTGTGTGCTGCATTAATTTTTATAGTATAAAACCAAAGCAATTACAGTACTAATACAGTAAAATAAATTTATTATTTTCATATACAGCTCTTTTAGACAAAAAAAATATCACATTACATAACCTGTGTTGTTGATATTTAAAATAAAAAAAATCTTGATTATAGAAAGTAATTTCAGCTAGCAGTTATCAATTTGAATTTGACAAGTGTCATTTATGACGGCATATTGCATGCTATAACTACCACATTTTTTTTTACCATTGTTTACTTGTAAAATTTTTATTCAATTTTCTTGTTTACTTTGAATTTTCCACGAGATTTTTTATTGTTTGTCGGGCAGTGAAAGAGAGAAGGGAGAATAGACGGCAACATTAGTCGTTACTTCTCACTTTGTGTTACACAAGCAGCCCAACTTACCAAGAGCATGCTTCATGTGTGTTCCAACCAAAATTTTTAAAAATCCTTTTTATCAAATTTTTTTGTTTTACATCTGCAACTTAGCAACTGCAGTATGTTATTTTTGAACACTAACTAACATATTTTAAATAAATATTAATTACGATGAAACAGGTCCTAACGTGAGAGACCATGTTTCACAAAAAATATACTTCTTTTAATTTTGAGGAGTTCAAAATTACTTGGGGGGGGATTTAAAATGGTTAAGTAAAATTTAACGAAACACGGATTTAGAATTAAAAATTTTGGAGAACCGAGACTTTTAGTTAAGTCAGGCTTCTACTATATATACATACTGCCCACAGCCAACATACCTACAATAAAACCAGACCAGTAGGTGAACCCAAGTTTTCCTCAAGTAGTGGCTTAAACTTGCAGAAACACAAGCTGTATGTACATGAAGTATTACCTCTTCACCCTGACAACCTCATTGTCCCTGCGCTTGAAGGTCTTTGCCGTACCAACGTTGGAAGACGGACTCCATTCCTCGGAGCTGGGGCTCTCATCACTGGTGGAGTCATCGTCGTCGTCGCTCATCACTGTCGAAGTCTGCAAGAAGAACCTGCCTGGCTTCGGAGGTTGTTTCTTCACATCATGGTAGCCAGCTGTCGAGCTGCTCTTCATTGGAGATACTACAGCTGTATGAGGAACAGTATTCTTATGTACCAGCGATAGAAACAGCCCACTGCTGTCGCATCAACAAATATGTATACATCCCGTTACTTTACAGTAGTGCATTGAACTAGTCAATACAGTGACGGATCTACGGGGGGGGGGGGGG
>PNEQ01039679.1:0-10760 GCA_003012365.1 Medauroidea extradentata | reverse complement strand
TATTCTGAAAAATGACAATATTTGTAACCTATCGTTATCAAGGGAATCGCACATTTCCCCAAACATTTTAGACATAGGGCAGTATAATTTTTACAGACAACCCAGAATTAGATGTAGAATATGATGCAATAATAAAATTGGATGTATTTCAGTTAATTTAAGGACTCAAGCAGGTATCCCAAAATGCAGGCGTGTCCCTTAACTTTCTGTGTGTGTGTGTGTGTGTGTGTGACGCCGTACAAAGTATTGTCATACACACACATAAACACACATATATATCAACACACATCATATATATAACTATATAAACAAATATATATGTATATATATCATGTGTGTTTACGACAAAATGTTGACGACATTTTACGTATCCAATGTGGCAACACTGCACGGAGAAAGTCCCATCTTGCATACGACATAGAGGTATTATTTTATGTATGTTATGTCAAGTAAAGGTAGCATCATGTCTGGACATAACCTGCGGCCATAATACTAAGATCAGAACAGTAATAGAACGATACCTGTGGAGGACAATACCAGACTAACTACACTGCTATGTTGCCACATATTGTTCATGTAAAATATCATCGTAAAACATTTTGCAACTAACATTTTTGTCTCCAATTTTAGCCCAGGATTTGCGTGGTGTGCGTATTTAAGCGGTTGTTTCTGATCAACCTGTATACATACATATTATATATATATATAATACGTACACACATATACTACACGTATATTTTTACGTAATTAATATTAATACAAATTTAACACATGAACGCTTAAACGAGGGCTGAAAATAATAATCAGAGTGTAAATATGAGTACTCAAAATAGCTAGCACATCCTACGTAATTTGTTTTCCTTCTGACTAACTATTGGATCAACGACATTATCACAAATTATTAGATGATAGGAGGATTCTTTCCAATCTGATTTTGTAGGCTTAGGAATGGATAACAATGAGGATGGATTGTCTAATGGGCTAGGGTAGGAAAGCTTGGGAGCTTCTAAACTGGTATTTTGGAGCTTGGTGGTGTACGGGGAGGGATTTCCAGCTCGCTGTTTATACGTAATTAATTACAAAGTAACATAGTCCCAAACTTTCTTTTCGCCTGATGGCAGATTTTAGTTGACACAAACTCTCTTTTGTATTTTGTATTCGTGGATTTATGCTATGTCTGGTGATGTAATATATATATATATATATATATATATATATATATATATATATATATATATATATATACATATGTTTTCCTTAACCATGTGTCACAGACATATCGATGTGTTCAGACATAAATTTCCGGGAATATACCAAACACGACTTATCATGTATCATTGATTAAGGTTGCGCAGTTCTCACTAGCGCTATCTACGCGGCTGGGAGAGCAAACTTCAAGGCTCGAACTCAAATTTTTGAAACTTTAAAGATATTTACATTGAAGTAAGAACAGTCCGGTGATTGCTTCTTGTGATGTATTTGAAGACAGTTCTTTGTGTGTCGCATTATGGCGCTGATGCCTTTTGAGATTAATGACGTTTGTGTTTATTCGCCTTAAAAATTAAAATTAACGGATATTAATGCAAATACGCTACGTAACTAACAACAATTGTTAACTACTTACATTATTGAAACAGGGGCGCGATTACGAATTTGACGTAATGATAAGTTAGCGAATAGGGTTCGCCTTGATGAGACGTATACAAGGCGGCTTAAGAGGGTGTTGTCATTAAATAAGCGCTGAATTCTTCAATTGAGATCTACAAGTTTTTGAATGTCAATATATAAAAACTGCAAAACAATAATCCTTGATAATTATATTTGTCAACTTTATGAGCGAACGTTTATCCCGAATGATGTATTTGTTATGCGTGATATCTTGCGCCGCAATTAAATGTACGATATTTCGGTGTCAGAGATTGTTCTTAAGATGTACGTTAGTCGAGAAAAAATTTTTCTGAGAAAGTTGGCAAAAACTATTACCTGGGATTGCTGTTGTTTGATTATTGGAAATTGGCTTCGAGAAACCTACAATTCGAAACGGATGTTTTTATCACTGAATTATATACCATGCTCTATTAATGTATGTCCGATACATTTTATAGGCATGGCCACCCCCTGCGTATTTATTAACGGTATTGTTTACATATTTTTGTCTATGTATAAAAGGAAACGCTGACTGATCGACATATCAAACCACAGTCTAAATCTCTGGACGTAGAAACGTGAAATGTTGTGAGCAGGTACCCCCTCAAGAAGTATGCAATCACAAAGAAACATTTTTTCGAAATTCCACTCCTAAGTGGGCGAAATGTGTTTTTGCTATGAATTTTCGATATAGCACAACCCCGACGGACAATTGCCGTGATTTTTGTTTCGTTTGCATGCTCGTAAAACTCATACTATACAATTTCAGGATTTTTCAAAATTCAATTATTAAGGGGAGGGGGAATGGCAGGACGTGTGTTTTACATTATTCCTCGATATCTACCAAACACTTATAGAGTCACAGAGTTGATTTATGCTTCGAAATTATTATTACGTAAGCATCGGAAAATCAGTTTCAGGAATTTTCGAAGTTTTCGAGTTATACGGGATGGGAGGAATATGGTTTTAACGAATCGTTCTAAGATGGGATTTTTAGATTTTAAAAAATTCTATAATGTAGGAGGTGAAAAGAGACAGAATGTGTTTTCGATTATTCCTCTATTAGTTATAGTCCATAAACATTTTCATATTTAAAAAATTGAGTATGATATAAAAATTGCCAATTTCCGGAATATTTTGTAATACAATAAAAATGTTCAATGCGGTTTTTGTACATGGCTTTCAGCGTAACCCGTGACACTGTTCTTCAGCGTGAATTATTTCATTTTGATAAGTCAGGTTTTTCTTTCCAGCATGAAACCGTTTCATGCGAATTTTGGGCTTAAGTAAGTCATCATTCCGAACCTATAAAGCAGAAGGAAGACCTTTATTACAGTGATATATAGTCTCAATGTATGCCTACAAACTCCATATCACGCACAGATACAAAAAATCTTAAAACAAGAATATATTTCGGTGAATTCCTTTAACAATTGAATAGTGTTATGGGAAAAACATGTACGCCGAAAATTTGAAGAATAGGAAAAAAACACTAGCTCTGAAATTATTATACATTAAAACATTCCGTAGCTAAGCAAACAAAGTTAGGATATTATAAAAAAAACATATTTTATGTAATAAAAAAATGTGTTATTAACAATTTCAAGTGTTGCGTTTTATCAAATATGGATTGTCTCTTTCTGCATAATGCCGTTCAGTCGCAGAACTGGTGTGTTCTACAGCGGCGTTCAAATACAGTCGCCTACAATCCAGCGTGGTTCCGACGAGGACGGGGGAAATGTCAACGCACACAAGGTCCGAGTACAGGATGATAGTTTACTCAAGCGCACCACGAGAGTTGGCGTTGATCCGTCCAACCTCCCCTCATCCTCCTTGGTCCTGTCTGTTATCCCGCCTCACGTACAGTATCTCGTCTGCAGCCACAGTGTCTCAGTGACGGAGACCTGCATGTTTGCACTTGCGAGTCCTGTGTGTGTGGATGTACGTTGTCCGGCGTGGGTCTGCACAGCACCGCGTCCATCAATTATTCCAGCCTCTGACCCTCGCGTCTCCTCCCACTACCCCTTACCACACACACCATGGTTATACGAGTACCTCGCATGTCCCCAGGGCGGACGTACATCTAGCATCTCTGGAGGGAGACCAACCTGCTCTTCGCCCTGCATCCGGACTGCTGTCTCCCGAGCAGGTGACCGGGGGTTATATAAGTTTGCTCTGTCACGTGACCAGGTTTTCTTGGTAACCAGGTTACATTAAATAACCTGCGTGGGTTATGTAAGTTTACTCTGTCACGTGACCAGGTTTGTTGAATTATAAGGTTACATTAAATAACCTGCTGGTTATATATAAGTTTGCTCTGTCACGTTACCAGGTTTGTTTGATAACCAGGTTACATTAAATAACCTGCTGGTTATATATAAGTTTGCTCTGTCACGTTACCAGGTTTGTTGGAAAACCAGGTTACATTAAACAATGTAAGTTTACTCTGTCACGTGACCAGGTTTTCTTGGTCGCCAGGTTACATTAAATAACCTGCTGGGGTTATATAAGTTTACTCTGTTACGTGACCAGGTTTGCTGGATAACCAGGTTACATTAAATAACCTGCTGGGTTTATAAATGTTTAATCCGTCACGTGACCAGGTTTGTTGGAAAACCAGGTTACATTAAATAACCTGCTGGGTACATATAAGTTTGCTCTGTCACGTGACCAGGTTTGTTGGATTACCAGGTTACATTAAATAACCTGCTGGGTATATATGAGTTTACTCTGTCACGTGGCCAGGTTTGTTGGGTAGCCAGGTTACATTAAATAACCTGCTGGGGTTATATAAGTTTACTCTATCACGTTACCACGTTTCCTGAGTAACCAGGTTTACATTAAGTAATCTGCTGGTGTTATATAAGTTTTCTCTGTCAAGTGACCAGGTTTGCTCGGTCACCAGGTTATATTGAATTACCTACTGGTGTTATATAATTATCTGTCACGTTACCAGGTTTGCTCGGTTACCAGGTTACATTAACTTGCTAGGGTTATATAAGTTTGTTCATTCACGTCACCAAGTTTTCTCGGTCACCAGGTTACATTAAATAACCCACTGGAGTTATATAAGTTAGCGCAGTCACGCGACCAGGTTTACTAGATCATCGGGTCGTGTCTAAACGTCTGCAAGCATTTAAGAGTTTTAAGACGGCAGGAATACCACAACAATTCTACGTAGGCCTATTTTATTCAGCTAATAAATATTTTCCTAAACGCGTCAAACTCTTCATTTTCTTTAAAATATTACTTATAATATTATTTTGTGCTTCTTTCTTCGATATTTTAGCACCGTGCATTCAGCTTCACTTTGCTTTGACTCTAGTGAAGTCTACTGTATATTTATTTATCTGTTTATTTTTGTATCACGCCAGTTGTCTAGTTTTTCCTGCTAACGGCAGTTAATATGTTCTCGAACAGGGTAGCAAGGAGTCGATACGGAAGCCACTCTCGTGACTTATTGGACACTCGAAACTTTATTCGTGTTAATTTTTGAACGCCTTTAAGGTAGTTCGAGTGTGAAAGTCGAACGAAATAATGTCTGTTTTGTAGACGTTTTTGGTTCCAACATTTTCATCTATGGAAAATTTTTACCACGTACAGTACGCACGTAACGGCACTTAAAAAGACAAAAATTGTATGGTACGGGAGCATACATCAAATGTAAACCAACGTACTTAAGTAAATGAATAACTCATACTTAAATTAGGTTTCGCGGGCTACGTGATGAAAGTTATTTAAATGCAAAACACCATATAGTATATTTGTATTACATTACCGAAATAGAGGTATTTTACATAGAAAATCAGAGACATATTTTGTACACTATCAAAAGAAAACCATTTTAATTCGATCAAATATTTAGTTTTTAGCAAAAAGCGGTATTCGTCCAAATTACGACGATACGAAGTTCATAGCTATGCGTACTGTCGACTCGTCGCGATGTATGCTGGAGTACCTCCCCCCTTCCCTTCCTTCTACAACGCGACGAGCTGCCATGGCGAGGTGTAAAGTTGCGCAATGAGAGCTGATAGCGTGACCCTGCACTTTCAACGCCCGTGGGTGACTAAATTAAAACATCTGAGAGCGGCTTATTCTATACCGACTCGACGCGATCTGTCGTGCGTCTGGAGTGTTACTGAGATATGAATTTTTCATATAAATGTATTACAATTGATGTTGATAATATGACGATTCAATAAGCACTTGTAAACCTTTCAGTAGAAATTTTGGCCTGCCCAACGTACCCTCGTCGCTTATTATAACCATCTCTATGAAACGTTTTTTCATCTCTGCATATTCTTCTTATTTGTTCCTCCTAACATCTCATAATTATAAAACCTAGAGGAACTAAGCGTGGATATGGTGTCTAATGCTATACAGTTTTAACAGAGAATTATTTTAAAAAAAAGTCTGCTCTTAGAACTGTTATAGAAAAAAATAAATTTTAAATTTGCACAACATAGTAAAGTTTTGTAGATTTTACTTGTGATTTCCTTTCCCTCTTTCGCGAAAATGTTTTATTAATTCGCTTAGTTTTCACATAACAAAATATTCCAAAGCCAACAATAGCATTAAAAAACTATCACATGAAGGGAAATAAAATTAACTCACACTGAAACTGGGACTACGTGTAGAGTCTTGCGTCTGGAAGTATTTTTATACAGAAAGTTTCTAGTAAAATGTTTGTATTGTTTAATGGAACTCTGCACTTTATATTCAAGGGGCAAAATCATAGCAACTCTAGGTTGTGTAGGTTGAAAATAAAATGCACTCAAGGTCCAAGGTTTTGGGTACGAATCCAGGGGCGTCATTTCCGGTTTTTCTAGGGCGGGGGGGGGGCAAGATTTGGTTTTCCAGCGATAGTGACCTTGTTGCATCTTTTTTATTAATTAAGCATGTATAAATTAGATACTTTAATAATAAAACTTCAGTTTTATGTAAATATATTTATACACATAAAATTCTAAATCCAGGGAGGAGGGGCATTTGCCCCCCCCCCCTGTGGCCCCAAATGACGCCCCTGTACGAATCCTTTATGTGAACATTGCGTTGTATAATGTATTATGACATAATTATTGTTATTTTATAAGTATTTACATCTCCTCAACAGAAATGTTGTACAAGTAAATTGGCTTTCTGTTGAGGACTGGGCCAGTACTTAACACTACACAGAATTTTCTAAAAACTGTAAAATTGTCTCATTTAAGTTTTACGTGAAATAGGGATGTTTATCCTTGGTAACATTGAGAACATTGAGAAAATTACTTTTTTAACACGTTAAAATTAGCGTATTTTTAGTTAAATGAAATATGTATATCCATGATTGATTCTACAGGAACATTATTTTGCGAGAAAACCTACTTCATGTTATTTTTGAACGATTCTTGCAATGAGTGCAAGTTACAAACTAAATATGTATTTTGTACATACGCAACTGCAGCAAATGGCGTGATACAGAAAACCAGATAATACACACAAACATACAGATAAGTAAACAAACAAAATGACTTTGTTTTCAACTGGCAAATAAAGGAAAACATATAGAATTTCACAAAAAATTCAGTCGGTGATTTACAAGAAAAAAACACAAACAAGCATCCAAGCACCAAAAAACAAACCAAGGAATAAATAAATAAATAACTCAGACTATTCCACATAAGGAATTCCGTTAATAAGTACGAAACAGTAGAAAACAAATATTTCCACAACAAAAAGACAAACCTAAAAGAACGACAAAAAACTGGATATAGACGACACAACAGAAACACAGACACCTTGAGAAAGCGAACGAAAACAAATAACGCAGTAACTGCGGGTAGTAAGACAATGAAAAAACAGACGAACACAATGGTATTTTTGCGACGTTTGCCAGTTGCAAACAAAGTTATTTTGTTTACTTATCTATTTGTGTTTATTCTCTGGTTTTCTGTGACACGCCATTTGCTGCAATGGCGTATGTTAAAATACATATTTAGTTTGTAACCTACTTCGTTTATATTCGTCACAAATTTTTTTTTTTGCTTGTATTAAAAATAATTTTAGAAATTACTGAGTACACGACAGTTATAGCAAAATCCTTTTTAGAGTCTGAGCGACTCAGATAGCCCTATATAACAACAATGTAAAGTTTCGCCACAAATTACACGAAAACTACAAAGTTTTTCGAAGTGGCACTTGTTCGGTATACAAAATAAAAATTAAATACTCGAAACTGTTGCTTAAATAAGAGCCTTTTTTTCTTTAAACCAGGATTTTACAGTTGAAGTATTCCAAAAAAAAAAAAAACGAATTTTCGCACACACATGTAATGTTTTCCCATGGAAAGCCCGCATGCTCGGCTACAAAGACAAAAGCATTTGCATACTTCCGCAGGTAATAATACATCACGTCAAATGCTGCCTCCGCTGTAAATATTTTGGGTTTTTTTTCCGAATCGCAAAAAACATTTGTAAACGGTAATATTCCAGAAATGTGTTCGTAGATAAACCTGTTCGGCACTAGAGCGTTTGGCACGTGAGATCATGAGATCCATAATTTCTTCTGCTTTCACGATAATTATAATTTTTTTATTCTGAACGAAAGCAGCTATATAAAAAAACTGTTGCATAGTTTACGTTAAAAATAGTTTTTACTTCTTATCTTAAATTTTACTAGACAAAATATTATATAGATTTGGTTAATTAGATCATAAACTAGAATTCACTTATTTGCATAATTAGCTGAAACAATGGTTAATTTTACATTGAAAAAATTAGTAGACTCCTCGGATTATCCACTATCTCTTCGGAGCATCTGCTCACGCCACGGCCCGTCTAGAAGCAGCAGGTCGGCCAGAATATCCTGTCTACAGAAGCATGTGTTGTATTTGCAGTGACTTTCCGGAAGTATTATGTTTTCTTTAGCTATCAAAAATGGTTACGTACAGTACGAAAGGCAATTAAAAACATGTCTGACTTAATGCAACACCAATAAAGGAAAAGGTAATGCATTTACACGAACGTAAATCTAAAAAAAAAAAAAAAAAAAGGAAACTACTAATATTAGACTATGACAATATTATAGTCAATTTCACGCCTTGTTCCTAGATTCTGACAGCTACCGCTGCCTTAATATTTTCTAATCACTTCTGAATAACATCGCACTTGAAATAAGGAAACGTAGTTAATTGTCACATGAATTAACAGTGGTATCCGTGATAGTAAGTCGCATTTATTTCACCGGCGTATAAAAAATGCCACTTACGGAAATTAATAAACTGCAATGAATTTTGGGGTACAAAATTTGTGTTATATGTATCTCAACTCTCACAGTATCGCTTTAGCTACAGATATACTCCATTCAACATCGGAATTTATCTCAAGTATAATATCTTTGTATCTTAGAGATTGTACTGTGAAAACGAACAGCAAATCACGTTCTTTATGTGAAAAAATTTGTACGGTACCTTTTGAACTCACAAAATCACACTAATATAGCATGTTATTTGTGTATTTTGACAGTCATCGGGAAGGACAATAGTGGCGTTCTATCAAGACTGATTTGTTCACAGCACTCTAGCTATATGAGAAACCTGCAAGAAAGAAACAGGGAGAGAAAGAGAGAGAAACAGAGAGAAAGAGAGAGAGAGAAAGAGAGAGAGAAAGAGAGAGAGAGAGAGAAAGAGATAGAGAGAGAGACTGAAGTTGTGGGAAAATTTTTACTAAAACTATTTTCTTAAAAGTAGCATTACTACCATAAATAAGTTACCAATAATTCGGCAGTTACATACCATTATTTTTTATGTAAAATATTTTACGGCGAATATCAGAAATATTGTGAACTCTAGGATTCCCACCAGGACTGTAAGGGGATGAACGGGAAAAATAATAATTTGTAGGTGAAAACAACCCCAAGAGAGAATTTCGCGGTAAAGAAATGTCCAAGACACGTGTATATCAACTAACGCAAAATTCAGTATAAAAAATTCTGTAAAAAGGATAACTTCCTTGCAAGAATTTATTTCAGTACCCCTAAAATTATGCAACAAAGTGTGTACCCCAAATAATAGGGAGGTTGATTAAGATATGCAATTTTTTATATTGGCTTCTACTGATTGCTTTATTCTGCAGAACTGTAAAACCAGGTTAAAATATTCAATTAATCCTGTTTCGAAACTCATGTACCTTAACTTACGTCTGAAATAAATTCACGTGAATAGGGGCATGTTTTCTACGCAAGCTTGCGTTCAAATAAGCTAACTTAGCGATTTTTTTTTCAATTAAACATTAATACTGAAATGGGAAAATATTAATAAAATTTATAATTTATCTTGATTTATCTTAAAATACGACGTAGGAATAAAAAAGAAACTATATCTTACGATACAAAAAAAAATATTGACATAGTCAGGTACGAGTGTCTTCCAATTTATTTTAAAGAAAAAATTAGTTAGCAATATAATATAAATACTATCCATCCCTGTCGTGACCACGTGCGCTATTCCTTTGATATTTAACAATATCGTTTTCATAAAACGAAAAGGAAAATTCTGGCAAGTTGCCGGTAATATTTGCGTTTTGGCTATGTCATTCTCCCATCGTAGCTTCGCCCGCCATTGCCTCTAATATTTGTAGTCCCCGTCGCAAATTTTTATACGTGATTAGAACCCAAAATCTCTCACACCGTAGACAGATGCTCAAACGACTGCACGGAGTTAGGTAGGCCTAATTATAAAAAAATCTTACAGGCCCTCCACGAATAAATTACAGCACGTTACGTATAGCTGCATTGAGTAAACTCCGTATAAATTATTTCTTGAAGGTCATGCTCACCTTAGCAGTGTTCGGTTTTGACCGGAATACAAACTTAGATTTCCCCGACGTAATAACTCTCTGCGAAACCGTAGTAAATACCAGGACACATAGGTAAGGCATGTTAAGGCCGGTATTCACAGTGCGAGGCTGCTCGCTGCGAATGCCTCGTGGCGAAGGCTCGGCTTTGCCTCGGACTGTGAATACCGGGTGTGCTCGCTACGAGGCGTTCGCGTCGCACAATTCGAGGCGAGCCGTGTGCTTGTCGGTAGAAGAGCAGTGCTCAAAGGTGCCTCGCCCCGAGCTGTGCGTCAAGTGAAT
>PNEQ01039678.1:0-10761 GCA_003012365.1 Medauroidea extradentata | reverse complement strand
TCAATTAAAATTATAATTAAAAGAAACCTCGTGTTATTGCTCTCTGGGAATCGGGCATGTTTAACTCCACTGAGGCACAAACTGTGTTCTCAGACAACGACTGTATTTTCTCTTGCTTTTTAAATTAGCCCTCAAATTAACTGTAAGGTAGATAGATAGAGGACTTGTCATAACCTTATAAGGAAAAAAACCTTACACTGTTCAAAGTGGTGACCACCTACTTCGATACACAACTGACAGCGACGCACAATCTAGTGTCTCATGCGATGAAACATATGTTGGATGTTGCGAATGGTAGTACAAACATCAGTAATGCGGGCGCGAAGTTCATCTACCATGTTGATGGGGGCCTCGTATACCAATGTCTTGAGATGACCCCACAAAAATAAATCACATCGTGTCAGGTCTGGGGAGCTTGGTGGCCACCTCACAGGTCCGCTATTCCTATCCATTGCTCACCAAATGTGGCGGTAAGATGGTCACGAGCTTCCAAACTGAAGTGTGCAGGGGCTCCATCGTGCTGGTACCACATAAGCAGGCGTGACTGACAATTCACATCCTCCAAAATAACAGACAGTATGTCCTCTAAAAACTGTCGATAAAGGCGTCCAGTCAAACGCGCCGGAAAAAAGTATGGTCCAGTGAGGTTGTCGCCGACAATGCCGGTCCAAACGTTTGCAGCAAATGTCACTTGATGCGGTGTTCAACCATTGCATGTGGGTTGAAGTCGCTCCATACTTGACTGTTTTTACTGTTGAGAATGCAATCACGCGTAAAAGAAGCCTCGTCGGTCCACAGAATTCAGCGAGGAAAGGCGCAGCAACTTAACCCCCGTGGTCGCGCACAAGTTAGCGTTTAAATAATTGTGTGCATCATGCGCATACACAACCATACCTTATCTATGGTGTCACCTTTACTGATATTAGTTGACAGATAATACTAAAATTTGTTCTTAATTTTTTACAGTATAGATATGTGACTTCCACGTTTCATATAATTTGGAGTCCACGGCATATTTTAGGGTGTTCAGGATACAATGAGCACTGAACAATAAACTTAAAAAAAAACTCTACTTTTTGTTGCATATGATTCTACACTAACGATGGTTGCCTTAGACAGTGGGATGGTTGGCAGCGAATTACCGAATGTATTCCTATGTATTTTCCAATTTAAACAGATATGGCATTACTGAAAGTAGGTCAAATTAAATCGATCAATCAGTTTTGCATATTTTATAAAACCTTTACTCATGATCGTATTAAATTACCTACTGACGGCATAATTTGTCTTAGTAAACGGCAGCGCAATGTAACGCGACTGGGTCGTTGGACATTTACCGTCATTTACACTCTACTTCTGTCCACGCTCCGCGCTGCAGACACGAGTAGTTCAAAAATTTTACCGTTAGATGAGGTGAATTAGCATAGCGCGAAAAGTAGTTTACTGATTTTTTCATTGTGAAATCAACAAGTTTTCTGACAACTCACTTCAATGCAATACAAATATCTTTATGAATACCATTGCCGAGTGACGTGACGTTACCGGTGTACTGTGAATTATTACCTTGTATGATTATCCGCTTTATTATTTGCAATTATTTTGCAGAACAGCTATTTTTTCTGTTTCGATAATGTTGACAACATTTCAGCGTAATTATGTATATGTACAAATTTTACAAGCCTACGTAAATAAAAGCACGTGGCAATGTTTATGATTACATGGCACGGAATTGTACAAACTGATTAATAATATAAACTAAAGGCGCCACCTACCTGCGCGTTAGAGACTCAGAAATAACGTAGACATAAAAAGGGCGACTTTGAAGCGCGCATCAAATTCCGCATCACCTCAACGAACCTAGCGCTGAACTAACGTGCAAGCTTCCCTCCAAACCATTTTTACTATGAAACATTAATATATATTAAAAATTTTTACTGGCGGAAAGTCTGCAACTAAGTTCAGTGCAGGTCGCTATCTGAGTTACATACATCTGGTTAGTACATTATGAAGTACGAAAGTTTAAAAATACCGTTTTTAGTTATATTGTAGGGCTCGAAGACAGTGATTTTAATGAGCCTTAACAATGAGTTTCCGATCTTGAATGAAGTTTTTATTTTTGTAA
Source organism: Medauroidea extradentata (assembly GCA_003012365.1). Classification (NCBI taxonomy): domain Eukaryota; kingdom Metazoa; phylum Arthropoda; class Insecta; order Phasmatodea; family Phasmatidae; genus Medauroidea; species Medauroidea extradentata. The sequence continues at coordinate 8,639 of PNEQ01039678.1, read as the reverse complement.
GTTGGCACAGTGGGCACACGTAAAACATTTTCGTAGAAAGAACCTGTTTACCAACATACTGCAACGTATTTGAAGAATGGGGTAGGCGGCGCCCTTAAGCAGGTTTTTTGAGTGCTCTATTTATCTCGAGCAGCCAATGACAAGTCAATTTCTTTCGTTACGGTAAAAAAAAACTACATATATCATGTATGTAGCTAAATGTCGAGGTTCTGAACTTAAGTTCGCTGGAGCGCCGTTAATGATGTCAAGTACAGCTCCGGCAAGTGCTACTTCTGTGCATATGTTTACATTGAACGCTGTTGAAGTAATATTAGCGTGGTTGGACAAACTGCCTGTCTCAAGAAAGTACTATTTAATTTACAGCTCCCAAAACTAAACTTTTCATATAACTGAAAACATTAACAGTACGGCAACATTTTGCAAAAAAAAATGTACATTTAAATGTCCTGTGTATTCCTCTGCCATAAGCGGCAATGCATTTTTTCTGAAAGAGCACATCGTCATAGAAATACTAAGTACTAACAGAAACGACAAGACGTGGTTTATATCGTATTAGTTTTCTTTTTGAATTTTCACGATGTCGGAAGTCCGTAGATATTTGGTTACACTGAAATTTAGTAGGCCTTATATTACAATCTGTGGAGAAAATGACACTTAAGTAATGTCACTTTTATAATTAATAAATATATAAAGGAGGTATGAACAAATTTCAGTACTTCTCAAAATATAAGCAGTTTTTTAAACAAACGTCTCAAATTCAAGTAGCTGTCAGTATACCGAAAGTCATTTACCATAACTGTAGAAAGAATTACTTTAGGAGTAATGACTGTAGAAGAAATGAACGGAGAAATTACTGTAAGGGAAATGCTTTTCGGTCTACTGCCTGTATGAACACTATCTGGTACTGAAGCTTAGCCATGTCTCTGGACGGAAAATGTACTGTCGGATAAATTACTGTTGTATGAGATATGACTGTTTGCTGTCCTTTTAATATTCCGTTGGACGTGTAGGTAATGAACTTGATACGTATAGACTCAGACAGTGTTGGTAAAACTTTCGGACGCTAGATTGTGTTGAAGAAGTTCACGAGAAAGGTGGCGCTAGTTACAAATTTATTGGCTTTCAGTCGTTGCACCAGAGAGTTATGTAAAATTGTTTTGGAGATATTTAAAAGGTTTTATAGTTACGAAATAATGTCAAAGTACGAGGTGTTGCTGTCATCCTAGAAGTATATAATTTTCGTTATAATTTTTATAAGATTGATTTTTGAAATTTTTGTCACGGCAAACATAGATCATTATGTTTATACGTTATGTGTTAACATAAGCCTGTGTCTGCTAGAACTGTTAAGGCAGTTGTTGCCTCCCAAGGCAACTAGATAATCATCTACTCAGAACGTTTCCACAGGCAAAACAACACTGGAATCCTATTAATATTAACTATAAACCAACCCCCCCCCCCAGCATAACTTTTATGTTTTGTCGATACCAGAATTTGAATTGAAAATCATACGTAAAAATTATGACAATAATCAAACAACTCAAATATGGCAACCTTACCTCCCACTAGAGCAACTGTAAATTATAGCTTATAATTTGCCTAGATTCATTAATTTTCGTAGTCGCCTACGATAAAATGTAGAGAAAGTTATTAATATATTTTTGTATCACGCTAGTATGTACTTGCATAAACATGCTGATATTTTCAGTTACGTGATACATCTCGAAACAGAATACACGCCATTTCTCGGAAAGGAAGTACAGCTCCTGTGGATTAAATCTCGACCGAAAACTATCGATTCTAGAGCTAAGCGACAGCAGTGCTACTGCAAGATGAAAGAAGCTATGGAAAGTATTCCGAACAGAAATTTGAGTTCGTTTTCGGTCCAACGACTGTATGAGAAATTACTGTAGGATATTTGACTATTTAAAAGTTAGTTTTAAAATAAATTACTTTCGGTCTACTGTCTGCAGGAACTCTGCATTATACTGAAGCCAAGCGAGATCACTGGAGAGAGAAATTAAATAAACAATTTTCGGTCCAACGATTGTAGGATAAATGACTGTAGGAGAAATGACTTTGTGCAAAGTTAGTTTTAGGATAAACGACTTTAAGTTTTCTGCTTGTAGGTCTGGTGACTTTCGATCTACTTCCTGTAGGATAAGTGACTTTAGGTCAACTGACAGGTAGAAAATCGTTTTAGGACAAACGACTTCAGGAGTATTGCCGCACCCACTCAAATTCCGTATGGTTTTGTTGACACGCATGTACGCCCCTGAGAGCTGGAACCACGGCCATTGTGAAATAGGTCTGGGAAGTGGTGTTGAAAATTGACTCTCATATGACGCCACTGGCACTCTGTTGTTGTTTTAACACTTCTTAAATAGAACTACGAGTAACAGTTTCGTGTCGCAGTCGCTAGGAGTCAGTGGTAGTGTGATGCCATTATGTATTTTTAAAACAACACTTCATTACTAGTGCTGATTTCAGTCATAAAGGGGTCAACATAATAGCATTTAGGGATAGTCTATTGTCCAGACCTGTAATTCTAAGACCGTGGCTGGAACAGTAACAACAATTAAATAGATTCTTTATATAGCTTCTGATAGAGTTGGTTATTATCTGATGTTAGCCTCGAATCGTTACACTAAGCATTTCTAAATAGTTTATTATTATACAAACTAATAACACTATCTCGAGCACCACAAAAGGTTATATAAACCAATAACTGTAATCTGCGTGGCATTTTTACATTCCTGTACACCCCGAGAACTGATGCGGTAAGTGATGTTGCCAACTTGGCAACAGGGCAGGTCGTCCGCCATACTGGTTTAAATAGGGCTTGCATGCATTTCTACTGTGGTGTATATCTCACCTCCTAGTATTTCGATGCCGATTTTTTATTTTTCTTATTGCTACTTATGCTCAATTATTTAAGATTTTATTTATTTTTGTCTATCTTTAGTATTTTTGTCTAAACAATAATAAATCAATCAATTTTTATAGCTTTAACATGAACTGTTGTTTCCCTAATTTTGAAATCATGCTATTTAAGTCTTACTATGGCAAGTTAATTCTCACTCTACTGACACTATTTTCCTACTTGACAGTTTTTTTTCTTATTCTCGCTCCTTTTCCTGGAAACAAGGACCAAATGTGATACCAGGCGAATTTGTTAAGGCACGTATTGCATAGATTTCGCTGCCATGACTTGGATGAAATTTTTTTTATACCTTCGCATAATATGGTCACCTGAGCATAAATAACAAATTGTTTTAAAACTTAATTTAAATGTGTGCATGTTAGGTGTGTGTCCACTCGCGCAATATTATCACACTGGAAACTAACAGGTGGTCGTATATCAAATACAATGAATGTGAACTGGTTCACAAAAATATTTTGAGTATACATGTGTATGTCTTAATTTTAAATTTGGTTGTTAAAGAGTTTTAGTGGTTTCTAATTTACAGTTTTCTAAAGTTCTTTATTTGTGTGGTAAAAATAAATAAATGTTAAAATGCGAGTTATATTACGACAAAGCATTTCGAACCAAATGTTAAAACGAATTAAGTTGCTCAGCTGTACTAAAAATATTTAGTTATAAATACATAATCGAAAATGACTTGAATTTTTTTCCTTTGTTAACTAACGTATTAAAATATTTCCAATGTGCATAGATTACTTACCTGTAGTATTAAACAACACAGGAAATTTAAATGTTATTATTAAAATATTACTATGATATAATATAGTAGTTAGGGCAGAAACAACTCCAATGCAGAAATGTAAATGGGAAACTTTCTTACTTTTAAAGTCAGTCTAATTTATGCGTGTGAGTTGTTTCTGCTTTTATTACTATGTGTTAACATGGTCAAACTAATTTTAATTAACCACTTTTTAATTTATCAGTCATTTATTTTTATTTATATCCTATATTTGATTTATATTACAGGTTAAATAGGCAGGCTGCAAATTTCTCTGCCGAGGGTATTCGAAATCTGGTGCACCGGTTCATCTGCGTCGTGATTATGTTGAAGTGATGTGAAAAGATTTGGGTCAGCGCTGGTGAGGGGTGACATGATATGAGCACGGAGCAGCGCCGAAATGAAGGGACGGGAGAAAGGGGCGGAGATCCCCGAGAAAACTCTGACAAGCAGCATCGTCCGGCACGATTCCTACATGCAAAAAATTGGGGACCGAACCATCCGGGGACCGAACCATCTGGGAATCGAACCTGGATCGCCTTGTGGGAGGCAAGAGGTCTATACCCTTGACCACCGTGGTCCCCATGATTATGTTGATTACGTAGTTAAAATATGTACGTATCTTTTAACAGTAAAAACCTTTTACAATTCACTCCAGTGTTTGTTACAGCACATCAAAGGTTGAAATAAAACCTCCAACACGTCATTTGGGATTAGGTACGCAAGACAACTGAGTAAGTTTTATATGACGCCAACATTAATTAAAAAAACATATTTGCTTCTACGTGGTTGAAAGGTTTGCTATCTCTGTCAACAGACAATGCAACATAAATGTCTTTGTAATTAGATTTATTCCCTGAATTCTCATGGCGAACTACCGTATTGAATTTCTGTACTGAAGTCAGTAACATTATGAGTACTTTACACACATGAGAGTGTCTTGAATGAATGCTTTTCGTCATGCTGTGTTTTCATACCTCTTTCGACTAGCCTATTCTCAAAATTATTCCACATCTTATGTTAGTGTTGGGGGTTCAAGCCTACGGTATTCACGCAAATAATACACGATTTGTTCATATATACAAATATAATTTAAATTAAATTGATTTATGCCCGTGTTAACGGAAAAGTTAACTTGACAACGACATACGTTTACATCGCAATGAATCATGCAAAAAAAAACACCCAGTCATGCACTCTCATTTTACAACTATTTCAAAGATCATTATTGGTTTACTAACGTAATTTTGTACGAAATATTTTGAAATGACACAATTGTGCACCACAGTTATTTCATAAAGGTACACACTTGTACTGCGCGTGATGTATATCTCTGAAATTGTTTAACATATCAAAATCTTTTCAGTTGCAATTCATTATTGTATGCATCTTAATTTCTTGGGTACACGAAAGTAAGTGTACCTAATATAAAACCAAAATATTACTATACGGCCTTGTAAAGACACCTGTAAAATATTTATTTATTTTCCCCTAAATAAAGACAACACCGCAGTAAATATTTTTCTACAATCATAAAAATTCAGTAACATTTTAAATAGTCAGTAAATATTTACTTTAATTTTGTATTTTAAATGCACACTACGCGTTTAAAAAATAATGAAGGGTTCCAATATGTGGTTATTTCTCAAAATTTGTAAAAAAAAAGTATGACCAAGTTATTTTATTGCACTCTACTTCTGAACAATAAATTACAAATTGCCAAATTGTTTTGGGTTAAGTTAAAAATTTGTATGTAATCCAGCTTAGCCTACGTAGAAAAAAAAATTTAATGATTGTAGGTGATCATATGAACTTCGGTTGTTTACATGTTAATTGTTTCAAATGAGTTTGTAAACTTCGTATTTAATGCACAATTTAAATCTTGTGTGTTTCATGCTAAATTTTAAAGCGTTATGAACGGGCAAGAAATATTCAATGGATTTAATTTAGCTTGGTAACAAATACTTCGTTTGCCAAGGATGAATGGTGTCCAATGACGTTACAGTTTTAATCTTCACACCTCGGTGCAGACGGTTGGCGCCTACATCACAAATGAGAGAAATACTCTCCGAATTCGCAGCTGGACTAAAGCCAACCAGGAGATACACTTTTCAATGGAACATTTAACTGCTTTAAATCTGAATGATATACGCCTGTTTGTGCTTAACAACGGAACTTTTAGCACACGATGTTCGAGCTGAGTTTAAAGGCAGTTTAGTGTGTTTTAAGCTCCTGTACGAAAGAGCAAAAACAATTCATGCTTATTTTACGTTAAAAATAAATGTCAGCAAGATCACAGTTTTCACTTATTTTACGCGTTGTGTCCGTAAGTTTGTGTATTTGCCTTTCAAAGAAAAATTGAGCCCTGAAACGAATTTAATTAATTTTATTTCACTTAGGGCAACTCACCAGTTTTTGTTTTTCATTCAAATTATTTTCAAAACACTAGAGTCTAAAGCATTCGAGGTAATACGCAATATTACGAGAAGTAAGAAGTGCGTGGTCCAGACGTTGGTGAAATATTAATTCAATTTTAGTGTGCTGAAGAAGTTAACAACGACAACGTTAAATTAAAATAAACGTGAAATAACAGTGTCACAGTAGGTGTATTTCACACGCTGTTATGTTATTTAATTTCTAATGCTTACAGTATTTTTTTCCATGCAACACCGTTCTAAGGCGTACTTTTTTTTAAATTTTAATTTCATAATCATTATTTAAAAAACTTACACGTTTGCTACTTTTTTAGCCTACTTTCCGAAGGAAAAAGTAGGCTTATGAGATCACTTTTCTGTCTGTGTGTGTGTCTGTGTGATTGTGTATTGGTGTGTTGGTGTGTGTATGTCCGTGTGTGTGTGTCCCCCACCCCCTCCCCAAAATTATTTGACGAATGGACCGAATTTCATCAAACATTGTACACACATAGTTCTTTGTAATATGACTAAAATTTTTTTTTATGTTTCGTTTACGCCCTGCTCATATTTACAAAATGACGACCATTTTAAAATTTTTCGATAAGGAACCGTAATTTATAATGTCATCAAACTTGGTACACGTATAGGTACTACATACAAAGTTGACTTTACTTTTGTGCATGTCGTTCATCCTGTGTAGGCTACATATGTTCACATTGGCGATCATTTTTATATTTTTAGCATAGTGACACATATATTGGGAAATATTTTTCAGAAATTCACCAAACTTGGTACACATATACTACATACGAAGCTGACTTGAATTTTGTACATTTCGTTCGTCCTGTGTGCATATTTTCGAAATGACGTCCATCTTTATATTTTTAGCATAGTAATATCTGAGTATACGTTATTTCAGAATTTTATTAAACTTGGTACACACGTACTGCATACAGACCTGACTTGATTTTAGTATACTTCGATCATCCAGCTTTAATATTTGAAAACCCTGTCTATTTATATTTATGTTAGAAAGACATCCAGAAATAAATTTTCCAAATGTATTAAACTGGTTATTCGCCTATTACTTAACAATATGACTTACCTGTAGTATATGTCGTGTATTATATGGCCAAATCGATATTATATTTTAATATTCTTACATTATGTAAACGATTTTAACTTGCAGGGTTAATTTCCACCTTCTCGAGGAACGTACACAGTAAAAAAAATTTTGTACTTCTACAAAAAGGTTTTTTGGAAACCAGTTTCCAAAAACGTTTTTTGTAACACTACGAAAATATTTTGTAAAATTTACGAAAATCTTGTAAATTTAAAAATTTCTTTGTATATTTACAAACATTTACGTAAATCTACAAACAAATTTTGTATATTTACAGCTAATATCTGGTTTTAGTTTACAATAATTTCTTGTAGTGTTACGAAAATTTTTTTTGGAAACTAGTTTCCAAAAATTTTTTTTTGTGAAAGTACGAAATGTTTAGTAAAATGTGAAAGGTCTCCTAGGTTTATTTTGTTTTAATTCGAAAAATCTGCTCGTTAGCATTATTTTACTAGTTCCCAAAGTTGTTTACGATATTTGTAACCACTTTAAAAAGGTTTCTGACATATTACTTTTATTATCTGACTGATAATGTTCTGATATTACGTTACAAGAATTTCCTTGTAAATGTACAAATTTTTTTTACTGTGTAGGGTTATCAGTTATGCTGGTAACGTCTTGTTTCTTTTAGATTTTCCTATTAACATAGCACTGCAGGGAGAGATGGATACGAGGCCGCGGTCGACAGACGGTCTTTCATTGCACGTAAGGGTTAAATATGCATACGCTTGTGTTGTAAAAGCAGACTTACCGAGTCCGTGAATAGGCACAGCCATCAGCACTGTTTGAACGTCCCGGTGCATATTTGGTGTAGACAATCACCACTCATGCCTCTACCCTTTTGGGTAATGGGGCTGTGATACGAATACACAAGAACATAGTCGCTCCTGCTCTAAGCATATCATCACATCCTCGTAGGTAAGCGATGGAAACGACAAGCTTCTGCAAGGTGGCAAATTGAGTGTGGACGAAGCCCGGGCTAGTAGTAATCTCCCTGGAAAACATGGATCAAGGATCATCCTTGGAAGGATTCTGGGCTGACTTCCATATGTCAGTGGATTCCCTAGTCGAATGTGTAGGCCTACCTACGAGCAGAATACACGTTCCAACTGGGGCCTGCTTCGGCTTGCGGCGCCGAATATATAACAGTTATATGATTCCGAAAATATGCTTCGGTGGGCTGCCCTCGTGGGGTGGTGATGTGGTTTACACAAATAAAATGTACGTTATTCGAGTATTAAATATATTTGCAAATTATATTCATGTTTACATTAGATTGACCAAACATAAAAATAATTCTTCTGTCTCTTGCAAATTAAACAAATCCTCCATGGATAACTATAATAATATGATGTGTTCATTTATAGTACTCTAGTGACTCCACATACTCCCCTTCCA
>PNEQ01039674.1:0-16763 GCA_003012365.1 Medauroidea extradentata | reverse complement strand
GTTACAAGATGGATTTAGTAAATCAAAACAAAGTTGCTTTAAAAATTCAGTGGGTTCAACAATCTATCTTATACTGGCCTGCGTGATTTAACTCGCATAATTACTGATTATTATTGCTGTAATAACTTTGGGATGACTGCCACAAGCATCATACATACAATTATTATTACATATATTACTGAACTTTAACTTGCTCATTATTCAGAATGGGATCCCCTTGCTCACATTGGGGAAATGTCCACTCACTATATTTGATTAGATATGAATTACTTTATAAAAAGAAAGGAAAGGCACTTTCACAAAAAAAAAAAACACTTCTGTTGGCAAGCCGGGCAACGGTACTAAATAACTTGTGGGCTGTAACTCACTTCACTTAGTACCACTTATGGCTCAAAATTCACCTTAAAATTTCAGAGGCTCTGTTGGCATAATTGGCAGGTCATCTGCTGTATTAAGCTTCAATGAGACACAAAGTTTAATAATAATATATATATATATATATATAAGAGAAAAAAAAATTGAATTGTCAAGGTTTATGGTCTGGTGAGGCCAGCTACTTCACAGCGTGTGCGTGCGTGTGCGTGTGTGTGTGCACGTGCGTGTGTGCGTGTGCATGCGTGTATATATATATATATATATATATATATATATATATATATATATATATATATATATATATTTGTAGTTATGGATGTCCTCTGGCTGGAGATATTTTATGTGTTGTTAGTCCCAGACATGTCGGAGCACAACCCTATAATTGTATGACGTGTTACTAAACACTTAGGAATGGTGTATATTCCTGTGGTACTTACACCAATGTGTTCTTGCTTTGAAAATAACAGGAAAATGACTGTTTTGATGGTATTTGCCTTCACATAATAAGCATTATGAAAACAGGTAGATGAAACCAACTTTCCAATGGGAAACATTATTAAATGCTATTCATACACACATGGAATTCCAAAAGATTTTCCACAGACGGTGGATGCATTACTGGGCTTCACGGACTTGTAGCTAGAGTCTGGAACAAACATTTTTATTCCACCCAACCAGAGAATGTACTATCAAGATTTGTTTTACCCTGCTCAAGTTTCCTTTCACAACGTTCATGTAGCATGGTCGAGCACAGCGTGACTAATACAGTCAATAGCTCCTGGCTGCAGTATAGTTAAAAATATTGGACATTAGTTGTCGGCTCAGAAATTAACACTGCCATATTCTCTGTCGAGTTGCATCTAGTATTTGCTTTACAGACTTGGATGGATGGACGGACGGACGGACGGACATATGGACGGGGGACAACTGTACACGTAGATGTGCACTGGAATACCAAGTGACATGTTGCATGCTCTGAAATAAAAGACCTTCTTGCCTGTTTGTCACAGTAACTTTTGAGGTAGTTCATTTTAATGTAAGAAATTACGTAAAGTAACTTTGTCTGGTACCGTGTTTCAACAAGAATGTTGAAAGACTGTCTGAAGTATTATTTATTGATACATGTAGTTGAGGAAGTGTCAAATAATTTAATTAATTGACTTATTAAAAACGGTTAAGATTAGTCAGATGATGATTCCCTAATATCAATTTCGACTCAATTCCTAAAAAAAAATTGGTACCCTTGTTTCCCTCGTTATTTACCTTTTTAAATTTCCTCTAGATGATCGGACATCTCAGCAAGTGTATCGGTACTTGCGTAATCATAGAAAACACAGTAGGTAACAAACTTTTTTTTAATTAGTAGTCTATTGAGCCCTACTTTAAAACAGAACATACGAAATACTTCTGTACAATGATAACCACCTTCGCGTCGCGAGTTGATCGAGTAAGATTGAAGTCGGTAAGCAACCGAAACGATTTTTCAACGGTAGCATCGCTAACCGTTGCTCAACTAGTAATGAAATCTCAATTGAAAATAAAAACTGTATTGATAAAACTGCACACGGATCGAAAGTAAACAACTGTACAGCATACAATAGTAGATTAGGTACGTACAACTTGTCAACACCAAACTGCCATTAATGCTGCTAATGCGTACCATGCTCACGTCTAAGAATCGGATATGTCAACCTTTTTTTTAAGTGCTGCATGCGTGCATCATTGCCTTCTTGGAAATAATTTTTGATTTGATTTGTAAACAACGATTAGTGATTAAATGTGTACTATGCACTGTTGTGAGTCAAATAAGAATTTTTTTTAAAAATCCGATATTGTACTGCTCTTATGTTTTGAATCGTGGCTTAACCTAAAAAGTCCCAACTTTTTCCCTTCAATTCTACCTGACGATGCTCTATTCTTCGATACCTTGAGAATGTAGGTATCTAGGAATCGAAGAATCGACTGGCACATCCCTAGTTAATATAGTTAAATGTGCTTAAGCAACAGTGAGGGAGAATAATTACATTAGCATTTTAGTTCATTGTAAGTACTGCAATGTTGGGTCATGAGATGTCAGTTGTTTTATATAATATGTGTACAAGTTGAATGTGAGAGTGTTGGTATAGTATACCTATGATAGAACTGTGAATGTTAGGTGTAGTGGCTCTAGCTAGGTTGTGTTGGCATGCATGATGTGGTGCTGTAGTATGCGACAACAGATATGACTAGCGATAGTGTACGGACCCTTCGTCTCTGTTCTCAGGCAGCTACACAGGGGAGGGTTTTCCCGCAGCTTCCAGGACCCCGCGCACTGTCATACTGCAGGGAAGTTACGACGAAGGTGTGTACAGCCATCTGCAGTTGGATGTGTATCTGTTGTTTTGTTGGTACTTGTTAGGTGAGCTTGAGCTAAATGCTGCAGGCATCTCAGGACAATATGTTACACTACAGAGTACATACATACAAGTGTTTATTTGTACAAACGACATGAAAACCCATGAATGATGACTTCACTGGTAATCGTTGATAACTGTGTACTAACTGCCTCTTGCCATCTTTCCATACAGGAAGCTAAGTTTTTACTTTCACGTTTTATTTATTAGCAGCCTGCCCTGTAGTTTTCACATTTATTTTTGAATGTTTCTTGACATTTTGCAGTTTTTCTTGCAATGTATCAACCATTGTCGGAAATACTTTTTATTGAGGTTTTTGTTTCAAAGCACACATGTAGGAAACCAATTGTGTTTATACATATGTGTAGTTTTGTCGAAATGTTTGATGGCAAAATTTGACCGTTGATATGTGATGAATTATAGAGTTCAGTAGAATGTTGTGGATTGTATTTACCAGGTTCAATACCTAAACACATTGCAATATTTTTACCCAAGCATTATGTTAACCACATTGATCTGTTTTTACGTTTAAACACGTATAGTTAAGAGCAGCAACTGGTTTCGTTAGTTCTTTTCGAACATACTCAATGGACGACTTGAAATGAGGCAGAACTCCAGTCTTCACATGTCCAGGATGAGATGTATGGAAAGAAAATTGATTATTTGTTTGGAGTTTGCCGCTTTTTCAGGTAAACATTGATCTTATGCATTTGCGTATCTTAACCATGAAATGTAACTAATATAATTTATACTTACGTGCTAATCTATGAGTGCACAACATTTTTTATTTCAGCTATCACCAACTAACGAATCAGTATGTTTATAAACAAGCTTTGTTTCCAACAGTACTCTCCCCTGTGTTGAGACGTTGGAGGGCGTGTACAAGTCGTCCATTGACCGTTGTCTGTTAATATTTTCTCCTCTCACATCATCTTCATTAGTTCACTCACTTCCTAGCCATACAGCACGCATGTTGGTGTGTGGCGTAGCCATTAGCTAGGAGATGTTGACATGTAGCGAGGTGCGGAAGGTTCTGTTACCATGCTGCCAGCTAGTGTTTGTGTCAGCATGCTTGCACCGCACGACTGTAGAACATGGCGTGGTTTTATTATGGTGAAGGAATATTGTTTTTGCATGGTGAGATTAGTACAGTCAAATGTAAATTGTATGTAGTCTTTGTTTGTCTTAGTTCAGTGCATTCCACACGCAAGTGGAGCTCAGTAGGTATATATGATTATGGAAGTTATTGGTTGCCATATTGTATAGATTGTTTTTGTTTTCAGTTGAAAACCTGTATGATTATGAAAGATTACTTTTTGTGTTTCAGGATTGTGATTTTGAAATGATGGACCTCATTTTATCTTCTGGTTGAATGCCTGTGCGATCATTCTTCAGTTATGTATTCTCACACAGACATTACCTCATAAGTGTTACCTCGTACATATTACCAACGTTATTGAAAACACGCTGATGTTATGTAGATAGGACGTCTTACATGTCCACTGTAGTTGCTCCTCATGCCGAACATGCAGCTTGCAGTTTCTTTCCAAGTTGCCATGATCTAACTCTAAACCTGTATTGAAATTATATGCATAATTGTAATAATGGCTGTGTACATGTGATATTGCTTGTACTGTTTGTGTATTTATATGAAGTTTTGACTGTTTTGTTTCAGTTATTGTACCAAAGTTGTTAATTTATTTTTGTAAAGAATCATTTCGTGTCAGCAGGTTGTTCCTACTGTGTGCCTGTAAATAAATTTTTTGTATAAATTGTTTTTGTTGAAATTTGTATATGTTTCGGCATTAACCAAAGCAGAATAGAACATTTGATTTCCAACTTCTTCTAGTCTGTGCGTCTGTGTCACAGAATAAACAAGGTCGTCATAAACTTTCTGCGAACTGTGCCATTTGGTTATGTCACGCTCCTTGTTCTAACGACATTTGTGTGGCTTGTGGGTGCCTGACGAAAGCTTGTTTTTGTGTAATATTGTGAACTTGTTTTTTGGAGTTAGTTTTTCGTTTTGTTTAGGAGACATTTAATTTGTCAGCTACAAACATTTGCACATGTTTTTTAATGTCTTTTTCCTACTAAGTTGGTAAAAATAACCCTTGCGTGACTACATATATTGTTCGAACAGTCTGAGGCAAATTGAGAAGAGGCATTTTTTCCATTTTGGTTGGATCGAGTAAGATTACACACACACACTCACTTACTCATTCACGCACGCACACACGTGCACACACACACACATATATCTGTGTGTGTGTTTGTGTGTACGTGTGTGCATGCAAAAATCTAGGACAGAAGCCAAATTGTTGATACTGTAAAAATAATTCTTCTAGCAGAATGACACTGCAATGTTAGAATTCTTATGTCTCTTCTCACAAAGAGGTAGAGTGGGAATTTAACTCAAGCTGTTGGAATTGAGCCAACTAGCTAGTGCTGCCTGAGAGTTGGCGATTGTCATTCTCTTTGCAAGTTATGTCTCGTATTGCATGTGTGAGGTTAGTTTTGCATTGTCAGAAATGTGAAATAGTGATGCTTTGTTTTTTAATGTAAATACTGTACTGTATAACTGACTATAGAATGTTCACTTCACAAAACATTTATAAATAGTCAGGAAAATCCACGTACAGTATGCAGAGTTATGAAGTCTTATAATGTTAAACAAATAAAAATGAGCCGTAAGCAACCGAAACAATTTTACCATCGGTAGTACAAAATAAGTTGGGGATTCACCTGCATCGCTAACCGTTGCTCAACTAGTAATGAAATCTCAATTGAAAATAACTATATTGATAAAACTGCACACGGATCGAAAGTAAACAATTTTACAGCATAGAATAGTGTGACGTGCACTGGCACGTAGCCCTTACTTGGCCTCTTATCATACAGTAATTTCAATTTTTTTTTTGTCTTAATTAATATTTTTTTTTCTCTGCTTATAACAAATTAAGTAGGCCAACTTAACCAGGTATAAGGATGTATACGGCGGGATCCAACATATTAATTGGGGATGCGAATAGAGAAATTTACATTAAAATTTTCCTTATAATTTTAAATTTAACTTTAAAGCAAGAGAAAAGTATTAATTTTACATGTCAATTTTATTGGATTTATATCGTGTTTGGGCTCATTTGAAAGCTAATTTAATTTCTAGCAACTTTTCTCAGTAAACTTTTCTTATATTTTGCCGTGTTTGGATTTTTTTAATTTCAAGTAGCCTCTTAGCTTGCTTCTCCTGGAATGGGATTTATGTGGCAGGCTAGTAGTAGTTCTCTTGCTTGGAAGCACGTACAGAGAAGTGCTGGCTTTTAAAATTTCAAATAAGCTCTGAGCTAGCCTGTGCTTGGATGGATTTATCTGGCAGGCAGGTCAGAGTTCACTCGCTTGGAGGCACGTACATGGACGTGCTGGAATGCGATGAGCTCTGCCGGGCGTTTCTCGATCAACGTGGGTGGTAGTGTCGGGCGCAAAACTCCATGAAGGTGTTGATCCGCGACAGATTGATGACGCTGCACATCCCCAATTAATAAACTAATGAATATTTAGCTGGTATTATGGAATAAAATACTTTGTAAATTTATCAGTATCTATGTTACGTACAATTTTTAGGTTATAAACGTCAATTAACCAGCTTTTTAGGCAAGTTGGATCCTGATGTATCCCTCCGCCGCTCGGCCGAGTAAGTCCGGGTGTCCGCCCAGGAAAGTTAGTCGTCGTACATCGGAGCTCGTGAACGGTCGCCGGGAGATGGCCGGCTAAGTTTTATTTGTCTGAGTTTGTTAATCAGTCAGTAGTTGTGTTTCATCAGAGCGCGTGACCGGTCGCTGGGAGATGGCCGGCTAAGTTTTTTGATTAGTTGAGGCGTCATGGTGGCAGGAAGAGGACGTGGTAGATGTGGTAGAGGGGCTGTGAAGCCTAGAGGACGGATTCGTTAGGAGAAATCAGTCTCTATTTGTTGCTCTTTGGGCATACTGCCTTTTTATTTCTAGTAATGTAACCAGAAGTAGGTATTGATAACCGCGTAGTCAGAGCTAAGGTAGATAAAGTACCGGACCAAGTACTACTACGGAGGGAAGCAGCAGGTCGTAATCCGTAGATAGAAAAGTCACCTCTACTAACTCTGGGCGAGCACTCGCAATGGTAATTGCCTGTGTCTGTTAAACTGCGTCAAAAGAAAGGTTAAATAAAAGAAAAAAAAATTACGATACAAATTTTCTTCTTCTTATTTTTTTTTATCCATTTCGGACTAACCTCACTGCTATCCGGACATCAATATAATAGGCACCGCCTCTAATCAGCTCGCTGGTTTTTGCCATTTCTTTTTTTGCCGGCTAACTACTTGCAATAATAGAAACAAAGGAGAGTTACATCCCCGAATCAACAACCACTACATCGACGAAGGCGACGTGAAGCAGACCCACTACATTCCGGCGTCCCCGAACAGGGACATAACCTCTAACAACTATATATATAAACAACACTGCGACGTAGCAGCCCCATCACAATAGTAGATTAGGTACGTACAACTTGTCAACACCAAAGTGCCATTAATGCTGCTAATGCGTACCATGCTCACGTCTAAGAATCGGATACGTCGACCATTTTTTTAAGTGCTGCATGAACGCATCATTGCCTTGTTGCAAATAATTTTTTAGTTGATTTTTTAAACAACAATTAGTGATTGAATGTGTACTGTTCTGGGAAGATCAATTTAAAGAATTTCTAAAATATGTAAAATTTTACGTATATTAAGTTAATTATTTTGTGTTATTATGAGTTCATTGAAAATCATACAAGAGATATAACAGGGCTATTACCTATTTTGTTGTTCGATAATATTTATAGTGACTATTGTGACACTCTTAACCTTACCACATGACAACACAAGCAGTTAAGATAAATACATACAGTATGTAGTAATAATCCACCAAAAAACCACAATTTCCTTAACATGAATTAATGACGTACATGTTGTGTCCACGCATGCCAATGTTACAAAGACGACGACCTCCACTTAGGTACAGTAGTAAGTGGTCACGAGCTGTATCATTGCACCGGCACTGCCGTAATAACGGTCATGCCCGGTGACATGTCAAACAGTCATGAGCCGTCAAGTGCAAGTGTCTATATAAAGGCAGAGAGAGCCAGGATAAAGAAAGTTTTGGTTGGTTTCTTTTAGCTGTCAGTCATTTTAAGTGAATATGGAATCAATCTCGCTGCAGTTCAATTCAGCTGATCTGTTGAAAATAACCTGGAAGACGGAGATGTCGACAGGAGCATGGTGATTTTTAAGGTTAGGACCTGCCCTGGGTCGTAGGAAGCAGCACATGAAAGGATATACGATCAATTGTGTGGTTGCATAATAAACAGGGGTCATCTGGTAATGAGACAAGTTTTATTTTGTAAACCAACTACTCCTGGTGAAGCATAATTAAGGGGGAGGGGAGATAACTCCCCTTGGAGGTAATGGGAAGGAAGAGTGGGCATGGGTTTTGATGGCATGCACCAGTGTGAGTTTTGAGCTTGTATTTAGCACAACTCCCTGCAGCATTGTAACTCAGCATATACTTCGTAACAGAGGTTCGCAGTTTAAATGACAAGGAATGCTACTACTCTGCCAGCCCCATAGTCAGACCTATATAATATAGAACTGTGACAGTGTTTGTCATTTCCAGTTTTGTTTATGAGCGAGACGTTGCATATCAGATGTTACACTTTCACTCTCAACCCACGGAAGCAATCAATATGAAAAGTTAAAGTGTAGTGATAGATTGTTATTTACAAGTACACCTGGCAAGGTAACAGTAGCTCTAATGTTTTGGGATATAAGTTACAATTTAATAGAATATTGTTTATTTGTAAAATAAGTCTTCTGAAAACACTAATAGCAAGTACTGCCCTGTAAACAATAATCACTGCACTTGTACAACTCTCGTACCAATATGTGACGATGTTTTTTTGGGGGAGTGGGGGAAATGAAGAAATATAAAGGTGGTTGCACTGGTATGGCAGACATAAAATTATATAATAACATTTTTTAAAATAGCCAATTTTAAACACAGATTTTTTTTTCTGTGGTAATGTCCACAGAGAAGTAGCAATGAGAGAGATAATTCAATGTTGTTAATTTGTAAAGTTTAAGTTTATGCAATTCTGACAATACCATTATGATAATTTTCAAGAATACATGTTGCCACATTCTGGCACTATCAGAATGAGAGTATTGGGTCATTCCACTATTGTAATTATGTATCTCCTCATTCTCAAGAATTGTGCCCCAGCAGAGTTCAGTAAGATGGGAAGAATATAAAGTGCTGGCTGTTTACAATATAATGCCATCACACTGATAAATTAGAACAGCAATTTAGTGTACACTCATTTCCCCCCCCCTGCCCCCTGTTAAGAGCCTGTTGTATGTGTTTATTTAGTGTAATGAATATGTTTTTAAAATACATACAGGAAAAACATTACATTTATACAAATTAATATTTGTAAATAATTCCATCACACATGAAGTCATGCGTGCATTTATATAAAAATATGTACATATAATATGCACCCTTTCTCAGGAGTAGGGCGAGTGGGTCACGTGGAAGAGATGCTCACTCTTATCATAAATGACGACACATTGTCCAGCATATAGAGGGAGGGAGGTGGAGGCATACAAACTATGACACTGACGAAATGTCTTCACGTACTCTGTCGCCAGTGTGCAGTCAATGAATTATTGTTTCAGTTCTAAGTTATGAAGTGTGTTTACATTATGTTTTTAAGGTTTAAACGGTACTAACCAGGAAGTTATGTAGTGTTATGTGTGTGTGATAAGAGTGAAAATACCGTAACTTGTTTACATATTTTTTATTAAACTGCAGTAACTGGAAGAAACAGGAGACAGTGATGCTGATACTGTGGAAGCAGTTTAATGTAGTTCAAGTGTAAAAAGATCCCAGATTTAATTTGTACAAAATAGCATTAGTTTTGTACATGTTACTAGTAACGACATTATCCTCACAAGGACAATATATTAACTTACATAGTTTTTCCATAAACTACATTTGGAAGTTAATGGAACATATCCCAACAAACACCTAATGAATTACTGTAGTTAAATAATTAACACTAAAATTAAATTAAAGTTGTGAGCTGTATGCTTATAGTTATAAAAACACAAAACAACAAAGTTTTGTATTTTAAAAAATTAAAAATAAATAAATAATTTTTACTAGACTTTCAGAATTTTTTTAAAATTAAATTTTTTTTTATTATTGTGTTCATAAATTCAAGTGAGTAGCCATTGGCTCGTAACATGTACCGTAATTTCCATAGTTTCAATAAATCTGTTGGTTTTCGTTGGATTTATGTTTTGTAGTGAGTGAAGAGATATTGTTGAGCACTTAGCAGCTATGTCTTCAGCACCTGTGATGGGTGACGTGGTGCGAGTATGGCGCAGCACTGAATGGGCAGGAGAACCGGAAGAACACTGAGAAAAACCATCGACCAGCAGAACCAAATTTATTGCCAAATTTACCAGGTCGTGCATAACTTTTGTGATTTCTGTTCTGTTACATTTACCGATGTGGTTTTTAAGAACTGCATCACAGAATGCAGTGCATCTGTAAAATGCAATAAACATTTCTATTTTGCAGGTTGCAAAATGTTTTGTGCAACGTAGAATATTATTCATGAAAATTAAAATATGTTTTTCAAGAGCTAACACAAAAACACAATCAAAAAAGATTTGCAAAGCAGAATTTTAAATATGGACTTCATTTTTTGTGTGTCAGCACAAAGGTTTACGCTTTTAAAGCAGAATTTATCGTAAAAATATTACTATATCTTAAAGCAATACAGTGAAACCTCTTTGTAACAACCCATTTTATAACACTTTCATCAAGAACCGTGTGGTTTTAAATAGGGGTTTTACTGTACAATTAAACCTCTTTATTAAGACCACCTCTATATAAAGACCTTATTCTAGGGAAATGTGAGGGGTCTTTATAGAGAGGTTTTACTGTGTATTAAATTTTTGGTTGGAGCACCATTTTGCACCTACAAATCCTAATGTTTCCAAGGGAGGACCCACTCCCCTTTTTTTTTGTTTGGGGTGTGTGTGTGTGTGTGTATCTACTTTTTAAGGCATACTTCCCTCTTCCATACAACCCAGACCTGGGTCTATCTATGATTCCCACCCGTCTAAGATAATTGATGTGCAGATACTTGTGTAGCTCAGTATGTAACTGCCAGTTGACACAACATTGCTCGGGAGATCACAACCAGTTTGTCACAAATACTTTGTTCATGTAAGATTTGTAGTTGTCCTTGGAAGATTGCTCTTGAAACACACAGTTAGGTCAGGAGACCTGGTTGGCCATTCAGCATCGTTGTGTCTGGAGAAGATATGACTCACAGACACACAGTGTAAAATTTACCTTGACGCACTTGCATTGCAGCTTGTTGCTACAACTTTATTAAATAAAGCAAACCTGTTTATTTTTGTTCACTGGATATTTTGACTCTGGTCCAGAAGATAGTTTGAAACATTTCAGAGTACCTGGCTTCATTGCTACAGGATGGTAAGAGACATCACGAGTTGTAGCGTAACCGCCCAATCCTCCATCCTCTCACTTCAGGATGTTTGTACCTTATTGATGGCATTTTAAAGATTAATTAGTTTACACACAATTGCTGTTCTTGCGAATTAATTTGGTATCGTTAGAGTGTATATTTTTGTAGCACCTAGCAATGTTGAGATTTGACTGCACCATCACGTGTTCCTGTAACACTACTCTGCTGCCTCTGCCAGATGTTTCAGTTTAATTCAGCTTCATGTATACTGTCATTGACAACGTATCTCTGTTATAAAATAAACTAGCCAGACTTGTTCTGTTGTAGTTTGATATTCTTACAACCTTAAAGTATGACTTCAAAGTAATAAAGATTTACGTTGTTAACAAACAATGACTGTACTGCAGAACTGTGTGCTGCTTTCCTCTGATTGTGCACACGATACCTTGTTTCAGTCTTTGTAGTTGGCACATATATGGCACGTATATATGTAGCTGGTTAATATAACTACTGTATGTACTCTAGAGTAATGGAGTGATTCAGTTAAATAGCCGGTCATGGTATGTTCTGCAGCCTGTATATAGAACTGCTGTCATACAGACTACTGCAGAACTCTCAATGTCTGTGATTGTTGAACTCAAATAAAGAGTATTTACCACACATTAAATTATAAAAGGATCAGCAAAGAGGCAAAGAACTGGTATACAATTTGAATCTATTATCAAACTTTTAATAACTGTGATGAACTTGTGTATACATTGTCACAGTATTAAACCAGAACAGAAGTAGGGATATATAGTCTATATAATATACAGAATGGCCATAAATGTTTACCCTGATTATGAAAATAATATAACTTTTGATTGTATACACATAACTAAACATGCATTGAAATACCACTGCAAAAAAAAAGTTTCATACCATGTACAGAATGCACTCAATAATCTTCATCATATGCACCCCTGGTAGCATACAACAAGTATTCAATCTCGTGCCACACATTCCGCAACATTTCTGGCGTGATACAGCAATAGCATCTCTGATGCGATGTCCTAAGGTGACTACATCGGGAACACTTGTTCAGTACACATCTCTCGCGTACCTCCAAAGAAAGAAGTCTGACTAAGTAATGTCGGGAGATTGCGGGGGCCATGTAATTGGGCCATCTCTGCCGGTCCAACCATTTAGAAATGTTTCGTTCAGATAATGGCGAATATAAACAGCTCAATGAGAGTGAGTGCCATTTTACTGAAAGATGACAAGCTGCTGCATTTCCTGTAGCTGAGGAGTGGCAAAATTGATCAAGTTGTCTAGGTATACATTTTTTATAATGGTTTTCTTTCCAGGAAGAAAGATGGGCCAATCACTCAATCACACGTTACCCCACACCATACATTAACCTTAGGACTGTCCCGAATGTGTACTCGTACAGCAGGTGTGTTTTCTGAGCTCCAAATACGGACATTTGCCTGTTCACGTTTCTGCTGACGTGAAAGGCAGCCTCATAAATAAAATCCATAAAATCCTTGTCCTCCTCAACCCGCTGCAACATGTCGATAGCAAATTGTTCGCGTCTTGAATGATCATCTGACTGTAATGCCTGCACAATTTGGAGTTTGTACGCATACAATTTTAGACATTTGAGTACCTTTTTATGCACTGTGCTTCTTGGCACTTCAAGTTGGCATGACGCCTGTCGAATAGATTTTTGTGGCGACCTGGTGAATGTGGTCTGCCACTTCTTGTTCCCTACCTAACAGACTCCGTTGCTATAAAAGTTTGCATCCATGCCTTGAAACCTAACTATCAGGTGGTGGCTTTTCATAACTAGCTATGAACATTCACTGCACATGAATCTGTGATTTTGTTTCTGCCAGCCACACGACACACTGCACTTTTTCCTGCAGGGGAGCAGCGAATGTGGTGACACTTTATGAGTTACGAGTGTACCGGTTACAGAAACACACAGTATCAAAACTATGATGATTATAACTTACTGAAACCAGGGTAAACATTTGTGAACATCCTGTAAGTCTGCCTGACCGACGTTTCTCTTATAAAAATGACTGTAAACAGGATTACAAAGACCAAGTTTGGTAAATTGGTCACAAGAGAAATGTTAAAAATAAGGTTAACTTGAACTGTACAGCTGTACCACAGCAGACTTGAGGGATATGTTGTACCTTCAGAGTAAGAGAGAGCTGTGCTGTTTGCTATGCAGCATCCCTTCCTACTAAGTGAATGCACCCAGTAGCTTGTAAGAGGATGTGCAGGTAGGACCACGTGTATCTCCCTCAACTGTTCCCCTTCCTTGTAGGAGGTAGAGGGCGGGGCTGCCAGCTGGTGCAGTGGTCCGTGAAGGTCGTCCTATAACAGCAGGGTGTGGTTCGCTCATTGTGCATCTCGGGACTGAACCACACAAGTCTGCGAGGACGGGAAGTGCTTGCGAGAAGGCAGAGAACAACTGAGCTGAGATGACTCCCTGACTTTAGTTTCTGTACCTGACACTAACTGACAAGGAAAGGCAGCTTAGATATCACGAAAGCCTCTTCAGTTGAAACCAGTGTTATTGACTCAATAAGGAGAAATTACCTGGTATCTTTGTTAGTCGAGGGTTCCTAGGTGAGGCACAGGTGACAGTCACTGTTGCACAAATTATGGCAAACACTGTAGGACCTACTGAAGTAAAATATGGCACCCAAGAGACAGCGTATGAAAGTGACATGAGCTCAGCACCCCCCTTCCCTACCCTGCACCGCTGCCTGTCGCGCTCTGCTATCCTAGTGCAGTGAATGTGGCATGAACATGCGCGCACCATGAACTACAGCTGTGTTCATAATACATTGTGTTTACTAAATGATATATTTTTTATCATTTTTCATTCAGATATTTTTACCTGCCCGCTAGTATTTTTCTAGTGCTGTTCAAGGTAAATGTACGTTATTAATGTCTTTCGCCAAGTTATATATTAACAAAATGTCCTAGATCATTCCACAATATTTGAAGTGGCATTGGGAATGTAACCACTACTAAAATACCTTTCATTAAAGATATCCCTTGTTTCCATCATTTTCCTGTTGGTTAATGCCAGTGGTAATGTGTATATTTTTTTATTAAATATTAGCTTGTGTGTGTGACTTATTCCTGCACAAAGGCGTTACTTGCTACTTTTTCCCTCCAGATGAGAGAGTCAGCCAAATGGCTCGTTACAGAGAGAGCCTCTCCAATATTTCCCGGTCCACATCATTAAACAAGTCATACGGAACCTTTTTGCTTGCTTTGACATGCTGCTCTCTTCCCTGCTACTCATCGTGCCAAGTGGCATAACTTTCACTGATTGGCCTCGCGCTGCTTTTGTGCAGCTTGGGCTATGGTCAGGCATAGGCTCGGTATCTGTATTGCTGACTGGCCGTCTGCCATGTTCACTTTCTATTGTATTTGCTTTACATTACATTTCCCCGCGAGTTTCATTTGATTTCTCCTGTCCAATCTCACGACACTTCAGGCCTGGTACCAACTTCCCGTTTTCATAGTGTGACTTTAGATGACATGTGAGAGGCAGCTCCCAGTCCTTCCTTCAAGAGTGACGTAGTACTGCCCCGTGGCCGGAAACCCCGCAGCAAGATCTACGTGCTCATCTAGACGGGGTTTCCTCCTCAGTGTATCTGCCTCTCTTTCCATCCTGTGCATCTCTGATCATGTCTTAATCCCCCACCACCCTTTCCTTTGTCACCCATCTCCTTCACAGCGTATCAACTCTCAGGATGAAAATCAATGTGGGAAAGACGAAGATGGTAAGATTCATCAAGAGGAGAAGGGTGAGTTTCATGGATTACTTGTGGGGTGGTGAGGTGGTAGGGGAGGCCATGAGCTACAAATACCTGGGGGATATTTTGCAGGAGGACTTAGGCTGGTAGGAGCAGTTAGGGAGAGTGGTGAGGAAGGGCAGGTATTTATTACTACGATTACTTTTTATTGTATCTTATATTCATCCCCCGTGGATTTAATGAGTAGATATTGTAGATAAAATGTATCTGAGCTGTTTAACGTAGTTGTAAACTTTGTTAGACCCTATGTAAATAAAAGCACGTGGCAATATTTATGTTTACATTCGCCAGAAAGATATAAACTGGCAGAATATAGAAAGTAATCAGGGCTTTTTTGAGTGCTTACTTTATTCCGAATCACCTACAGACATTTCAAGGAAGGGCGGAGACATCCTGTTGCTAAGATAGAAGACACGGCATCAAAAGGATGTAAAAGGTTTGTTTAAATTTTGACATTATTTTCGAATCTTTATGATGTCACCCTTGGTCATAAGATTATGCAAATACCATCTTATACCGTTAACCTGAGAATTATTAATGCTCTACCTCTGAGGACTGAATAATTGTTGAGAATTTCTAGAATGATTGCAACTACTCTGCATTTAAATCGGAAAAAATACATCTTTCTCAAAGATACAGATACAGCATGATTGTGATTGCAAGTGTAATCAATATGCAAGTGCACTATATATGCAAGTGTGGTCTATGTGCAAGTGTGGTATATGTGCAAGTGTGGTCTATGTGTAAGTGTGGTCTATGTGCAAGTGTGGTATATGTACAAATGTGGTATATGTGCAAGTGTGGTATATGTGCAAGTGTGGTCTATGTGCAAGTGGTATATGTGCAAGTGTGGTCTATGTGCAAGTGTAGTCTATGTGCAAGTGTGGTCTGTGTGCAAGTGTGTTCCATGTGCAAGTGGGGTCTATGTGCAAGTGTGGTATATGTACAAGTGTGGTATGTGTGCATGTGTGGTATATGTGCAAGTGGGGCCTACGTGCAAGTGTGGTCTACATGCAAGTGTTGTCTACATGCAAGTGTGGTATGTGTGCAAGTGTGGTATTGTGTAAGTGTGGTCTGTGTGCAAGTGTGGTATATGTGCATGTGTGGTATATGTGCAAGTGTGGTCTATGTGCAAGTGGGGTCCATGTGCAAGTGCGGTCTATGTGCAAGTGTGGTATGTGTGCAAGTGTGGTCTATGTGCAAGTGTGGTATATGTACAAGTGTGGTATGTGTGCATGTGTGGTCTATGTGCAAGTGTATGTGTAAGTGTGGTCTGTGTGCAAGTGTGGTCTATGTGCAAGTGTAGTCTATGTGTAAGTGTGGTCCGTGTGCAAGTGTGGTATATGTACAAGTGTGGTATGTGTGCAAGTGGGGTCTATGTGTGTGTTCCATGTGCAAGTGGGGTCCATGTGCAAGTGTGGTCTTTGTGCAAGTGTAGTCTATGTGTAAGTGTGGTCTGTGTGCAAGTGTGGTCTATGTGCAAGTGTGGTCCATGTGCAAGTGTGTTCCATGTGCAAGTGGGGTCTATGTGCAAGTGTGGTATATGTACAAGTGTGGTATGTGTGCATGTGTGGTCTATGTGCAAGTATGGTAT
>PNEQ01039673.1:0-10665 GCA_003012365.1 Medauroidea extradentata | reverse complement strand
AAAAAAAAAAAAAAAAAAAAAAAAAAAAAAAAAAAAAAAAAAAAAAAAAAAAAAAAAAAAAAAAAAAAAAAAAAAAAAAAAAAAAAAAAAAAAAAAAACAATCAGTGGATGTGTGAAGACCAGAATTACAGATCTTTCAATACTAAGTTGATACTTTAACCAATCGGCTACAGAGGCTCCTGAAAATAATAGGAATTGAACTACAGTATTTTATAGGCCTAGACATATTGGAAATTTCTCTCTCTCTATCTCTATCTCTCTCTCTCTCTCTCTCTCACTCGCACTCTCTGATAGTATGGGAACTACTCACTCGTTTACTTTTTTGTTTTCATAAATATTAAACAGTCGGTTTCAAAAAATATGCATCCATATTAAATCAGTTATATTTTTTTACCACAAAACGAACTATTATGACGTAATTTATCTCGTTTTTTAATAACTAGATATATGAATGGAATAATAAGATTTTACTTTTTGAGGTTTGAATAACTATGTATTTACTTTATGGTTTTATGCTTAGTTTTAAATTAAGTGAACGCCACTAGGAACCTACGCTTTATTTTAATTTGGTCCAGTTTGTTTAAGGTAGAATATTATAATCTGATTTTCTAGTTTGGTTCAATTACAATTCACTAGGAACCTATAATAAAATTTAAATTGTAACTGCAAAATAAGTTTGGACGTTACTTGTACAAATGCACATTACATCCCACTGCAGTAGTCTAACCAAAATGATAAAATAAAAAAAAAAAAATCAACGAAAATGAGAAGGCGTAAGAGAGATTTATATGCTTTTGTTCCTTATCGTATCACATGAGACAAAATTATTGCTCCCAACAGTCAATCACAAGGAAATAATTAAGTAAATCGTCCCCAACAACGAATACAAAGTAATAATTAAGAACTGACATCATCAAAAGTACCGCGTGCACGCATCTATGTATTTCGAATGAAAGCAGTCAAGTAAAAGTAAATGGTGTATTTACAAGACAGTACGAAAATTAACTGAAATATTTCCATAAGGTCAATCAAGACCATGTCCACGAAGACGCGCACAAGAACATGTAATTGCCTTTAAATCCTCATTCTGATCTCCACTGAACAGCAAACTAAACGAAACTATAATGAAACCTACAAACAAATAAAATATGTAAAATTGTGGTTTTATAATGCAAGAATTAAGCTTGAATTCATGTTTTACGTCACGAAGATAATATTTTGAGTGAACTCTGGGATACACGTTGGAATACCATTTACGTTTTTTTAAGAAATTCTAACACTATTTACATAATTCAGCAGGAATTTACTAAACAATCGTAACACTTCCTAGCATTCCCAGTTCATTCCAAAGGATACGATCTTCACAGCCTCATTTGCTCATTTAAATATACATAAGATCAAAAACTAACGCACATCTATAACTAGAGTGATGAAGAATGTAAGAATTCGCCATCTCTTCACTAACCATTTTTCCTGATATGTGCGTTTTTTTTTACTAGCTATTATTTAGCTATATAAAGTCGCGCGATTCTGTAGCCAAGCTTCCAGATTTCTCGTGTCTTCGTGGTTATATAAAATATAACAACAAAACAGCCTGTACAATCTTCTGTTCCTTATTCTTGCCGATTGCCTGAGGCTGAGAGATGTTCGGAAAACTATATCGAATTCGTTGCTGGCACCTCTCTCACGCAGCATAACATCTCTTAGATTATAATTTTACTCATATTTAATATTGTTTACAATTTGTAAATATTTTTACTAGTAAATTATATTGTTTTTTTTTTAATTACGCAAGAAATTTCTCTTCGCAAAGCATTGAAATTTAACCAAATAATTGCATAAGCATTTTATTTAATTTTTTTTTTATCTGAAAACATATATTTTGCTCTGAAAATTGCATAATACTTCAATGATTGTGCTCCAAAGTTTCATGTTATTTTACAGTCATCAAAGGTTATTGCATGTAGAACTGTATACACTTTCGTTTTGCGATTTCACAAATAAATTATAATTACGCTTAACAGCAATCCACTCGCGGCTTTGCCCACGTATATATTGCGGGATATTAAAGAGTTTTCAGTTAGAGAGCTAGTTTGGAGCTCAGAGGTAACACCTGAGGCACAATTAGGGCGAGGATGAAACTGCGGTGGTTCACCATTGCCGTCGTCAGGATGTGGTGAGGAGATAGGTGAGGCACCATACAACATCCATGTCTAATGCCGAGGAGGTAACTGTTAACCTTCCTCCCCGCCCGGGACTCGAACCCGGGACCCTTGGCCCACCGGCCAGGAACGCAAACCACTGAGAAAAATCGTTCGGATGTGTTAAATATGAGTACAGTTGTCCAGTTCCAAAACTCGTCTTGTCCATTACCAAGGAAAAATTAGTTCTGAACAGTTTTGTGTAGCTTTTAAACGGGCGCTGAAGTTGACGTGATGATAGTTTCAAAAACTAGCCTTATTCAATAACAGACCCACTTTGAAAAACTGCTTTGGCCATGTCACAAATGGGCTCGCAAATCAGTTTTTCGCAATTTGCTCAGTTTCAGTGAAAGTGGACAAGACGAGTTTTGGGACTAGACAGGTCTTCCTTCCACACCTTGTTAGTCAATAAAGTAATGAGAAACCAAGCTATAGGTTGTTCACTTTAAATTAAGCACTCTTCAACATTTGTAATAACCAAAGACTGTAATTTACGCTGGTTTCTAGTTTCATGTTTGTTTTCACATTGAAAATAGTAAAGATGGAAGCATAACAGATGAAAGGAAACTATAAGCAGGGCTCTCTTTATAGTGAACAGTCTATACTAGTTTAGCTCACTCTGCAGCAAGATACGTAGCTATAGCTGCCCGTGGGCCACATTTATAGTCACAGCAAAACAGACCGTATAGGAGAATTGTCTCTTAAATGTGAAAGTGTAATATGATGGCATATCTAGTATACAGTTATGAAAACTGATTTACTTAGAACACAACAACACTGACGATAGTGTCAGCAAGTTTGTACGTACAGGATGTCAGGTTACTCGAGGACACTAACTTCACTTTGAGTGACCAAAGTTCAGCAGTTAATAAATACTCTTTGATAAAGATACGGTAGGCTTTTAGTAAACAAGAAAGGTCCAAAATACCAGTAAGCGAACGAATGTATAAGTTAGGTTGTTCGCACTACCAAGACAATTTTTTGTAAATAAAGTGTATTTTCTAACGTGTGTTTTCCTGTTATGTTTTGGTTACATGTTCATGTGGTGCAGACGTTTCCACAAATTACCGTACCCTTTACTTCCACTTCGCTGTTTTTGTTTGTACTATTTATGAAACTTTTCTCGTAAGCTAAGGGCCTCACCGCCTTTTACCTAGGAGAACTTTCTGCTTAGTTTTTTTATACCGGATTCAATTGGTACCGCGAATTATCTTACTCCCGCGGTGTTTACTTGTGTATTACATACAGGTTTTTTTCTGAAACATGTGACAAAAATTTACCAGTGGATTGCTGACGTGGAAATAAAAAATCTGACATCGGCCACACATGGTCCATCTAGAATATGAAGGACTCTAGATACTCATAAATTCGAAGCCAGCGATATTATAAAAAGTGCTTGTGTTAGAGGAACAAAATTTGGTAAACAGATTAACTAAACCACGGTCTGGAATAAAATAATAGTATGTGCACCATACGCACGCCCCTACAATAAAAAAAAGTGTGTCCTGTTGATGCAGAAAAAATATTACTATCCGAAAATCTCTGCGCGAGGTACACGGATGTTCGGATTATTTTCAAATGAAAACACGAGTATTATTGAAATTCGGTTATTATAGAGGCCTACATAATATCATATTAAATTTATAAAAATGGCAGTTTTACAATTTTGTAGATTTTGTGGTTTCAAGTCCTTATTTCTCTGTAAACAATTTTTATTTTTTCACTCGAAAGTAAAGCATACTACCACATAGTGCTATATAAATAAACGTCCGCTGATAAAATATCTTCTTGGAAAAAACATATAATCTAATGTTGATGAGTTGTTCAAATTTTATTGACGACTGAGTATTCCAGTCGTCCGCCCGACATCGTATCTTTACATACCCCTTAACTGTAAATTGCTTAGTTCGTATCGTTTGAATTGTTTTTATTTTGGGTAAGTAGCAAAAATACTCTAATCGCTATACTGTCATCCGCTTGTATGACAGCTACGTAACCGAAACTTATTTCATTTGTAGAGAGGGTCATGTGCAAGAGTTGGACAGTGTTTGGTGTAATTATAAAGTAAACGAATTTTTCTGTGAAAGGCGCCCTTATGAAACACCACTTCAGCCAACAGCAAATATAAACAATTGGCTGTGTCCTGTACACATTATTGCCCGTGTTCCGAGTCCGTAATTCTATCTTGTGTCGATTCCCATTTAACATGACTAATCTTCACCCCTAAGTGGGCAGCATGTTCCATTTTAACATATCTGTATACAATAAGTGTTTACCTCTCAAACGACTTCATCCATTATGTCGCCAACATCATCGGAACTGTAGTCCTTACGGGCGCGGTCTACCGCGATTTTCATCACCATTTTTTTATTTTTTATTTATACCAGATATTTTTTCTTATCTTATGCACAAAATGTGACTAAATTTGGCTCTTATGAACTTTTTTTATCTCTCATAGTTTTCGCGTAATGGCTTGTTAAAGTCTTATTTTGCATGTTTCCGTTTTAACGACTACACTAAAACCAACTGATATACAAAACTAAAAAAAAATCACAGTGAATAAAGACATTGCAGGCTACAATAACATGCTCATAAAACTAAAGAATAAAAATGATTTGAATTTTAAAAAAATGCTAAAATTGAAAATAAAAATTTTAAAAATTCTATATATTTTTTTAAAAATACAAATAATTTATATTTTTTATTTTATGATCATGACATTGTAGCCTGCAATGTATTTATCCACTGTGATTTTTTTTATTTAGGTATATCAGTTCGTTTTAGTGTAGTCGTTAAAACGGAAACATGCAAAATATGACTTTAACAAGCCATTACGCGAAAACTATAAGAGTTAAAAAAATTTCATAAGAGCCAAATTTAGTCAAATTTCTTGTCTAAAATAAGAAAAACATATCTGGTACAAATAAAAATAAAATAATGATGATGAAAATTGCGGTAGACCACGCCCTTAAGCCTCGTCCACACTGGCAGACTGTATGTGCAGACTGTCTGCCGACACAGTTTCGGAACAAGTTTCCGATGTGTTTTGCGTCCACACTAGCCAGCCAGTGTTTGTCGAAATGGTGACTGAAGAGGACATGATTTTAACTTGTGCGCGCTTTATCTTTCTGAACAAAGTGGCTAATTTACCGAGGAAGAGGCGATGGTGGACCCTTAAGTTGCTCAAAAAAAGTTCATTCTATGGTCGAAACTTATTATCAGACCTCCGATTAGAAGATGGCGCAGGTTTCAGAAACTTTACAAGAATTACCCCTACAGATTGTGAGATTCTGTTAAGCTCTGTTGGGCAAGGATAACAAAGAAACGTACGCGCTACAGAGCTTCAATTTCAGCCACAATTCGAATTGCTGTAACTTTAAGGTACCTGGCCAGTGGTGACTCATGTATCAGTTTGCAGTACACCTTCAAAACATCCAAACAGTTAATTTCAACAATGGACGGGAATGTAATTCCTCGATCAGTTTCATCGTCAAATCTTGATTCCACATTGTCACACACGAATTAATAAGGAATTAAGTGCGAATGGATTACCAGTCAACAATTAACGATGCGCATGATGTGAGTCCCGACTGACAACTGCGCAGGAAAGTTGCGGGTTGCGTTCGGTCTCTTGTCAACAGACACGTCGACACATGCAGACTTGAGGCAAAATACTTGTACCTTGTCTCCGTGTTTCCCATTCGTTTGGGAAACAGAAACATTGTATTTCGTCTCCACGAACACGCAGACTTGTCGGCGGACAGTCGGTAGACTAGCTGGAAACATCGCCAGATACAAGAGAAAACACCGTGGAGACAATCAACCGACAATGTTTCCGCAGATAAGTCTGCAAGTGTAGACGAGGCTCTAGGCGTCAGAATTCAACGTCGCACAGCCTTACGCGCAATTCGAACCCAGAAAATTCCAAAACGTTAATCGGAGCTAAAAACAACTGCACCTTGTAATGCCAAAAGGGTTTAGTGAAATAAAATATTTAATTAATAAAAAATATTCCTTAGCACACAGAGACTGTTCAACCATACATATCCATATAATTGCAAACTTCAAATAAAACACTGTACTAACTATTTCTCGATGATAGTTCTTACTTTGCGAATCGTCTGCCTCGAATTATTTACAAAATGGTTTTTATCGTTGGCATTAATTTACTTTATAGCCCTATATACGTTAAGGACTTAACACAAGCATCAGTCTGGAGCGAACCACACATCGATTCCTCTATTAGTTAGATAAATATACTTTGATAATCGGAAAAAAATTTAACACTTTTCAGAGCCTATTGGTGAAAAATTTGAAAGTTCTAAAAACTTTAGATAGTCGTTTAAGAATCCGATCGCAGTAAAGAAACAGACGATAACCCATTGGGTCAAAGCTAAAACCGTTCGTCATTAATATATATATACATGTATATACATAAATATATGTATACATATGTATATAAACTACACCGTCACTACGCTGGGAGGGCGAATTTAGGACAACCCTACAATTTATTTAATTGTATGTACGTATTCATTACCTAGAAGCGAAGAGCAACATATTGTATATGACGATGGGTTTGATATCGAGGATTTATCTCTAATGCGTTTAGTATATTTTTACATTCCAAGATGTTGCATTTCGAAAAACCGTTGCTAATATACACATATGTAGTATTCTAATAAAAACTTTACACTGATGGTTTAATAAATGTATCAGAGGGAGTGTAATCTTACATATTTACATGAGTGCTTCACGTCAGATCATATTTAAAGTATGTTTCTAACAAGTTTCACCGAATTTTACATAAACTTATCGTTATGAGCAGTATATATCCAAGGAATCTTTGCGTTTTGCTAGAATTTCTCTTTTTTTTTTTTTTTTTGTTAAAATTTAATAAGTGATACAGAGTGAATGATGCTTTTATTAGTTACATAACTCTCGATTTCTCAGAAGCAGTGATTTTAAGGTTGTCATTCGTAAGCGGAGTGATGAGACAGTGTACCTACTCCAGCCGGCAGATTGTATAACTGTAAAAGAAGCGAACACGTAAGAGAGCTGCAATGTTTATGCCCTGCCTCCGACGTAGCTATTTCGCGCTGCTGTAGAACTTCAAAGATACCACGCTAGTAATTTACATACCAGTCAACATGTCCGAGCTGCTTCTCTGAGTACAGAGATCTCAACCTCTGCACCTAGCAAACTTCAAATACAGCAACAATTCGCACATGAAGTATTTTATCTGTTTCTGCAAGCTCCCGCAAAACTGCCCCTACATTATTTCGCAAACAATATATTTTATATGGCTCACAGATAATTCTTCAGGGACAGTTAATACAACACATTTTGAACATCACTGGTGAAATAACTCACTAATTTAAAGTTAAATACACATTTTTACAATACTGGTTACTTTTTCTGAAATGTTAGCTCCTACGTCCAAACAAAAACAGCTGAAAATAAACTTTGTTAAAAGAATTTTAATCACATGTTTACTCACTATAAAAAAAAATTACAACTACGCTCCATAGAAAACCATTGTAAATGCACATTATTTTAAAAATTATGTAGTGTCTGACTCTATGTTGAAAACGAAGTATTTGTAAAAACATTATAACATTTAACGTAATGTGATGATGTGACGTAAAATGTGTAGTGTGGCCCAGGTGTAAAATCAGAGGTGTGAGAAAGAGAATATGTTTTACCTCAGTGTTGCTTAGTCACTGTAAAAACAAATATACAAAATCCTTGCTGGCTTCACTACCGCGTAAACACCTATCGCCATAGGAACTAATCACCACATGCACTTAACCACATTTATTAAAATAGCAATTCCAATTAATAAAAACATCACGACAAAATTCATTTAGTGACTTTTACTGAAAATTAAATTTGCAAATTTAAAAGAATAAAGAAATGTGTGCAAAGCCCCTTCTGATCAAATTAAAGAAAATACTCTACACAAATAGACTTAACTTTCCAGAGGGGAAGAATAATACGTTTAGAAAAAACAATCCTTTCGGAGTTTAATAAAAAGTATGCCACACAAGTTTCTTGAATCTAAAATTTGGAATTTCTTAAAATGCCCTTACGAAATTTTTACAGCCCTGTTATGAGGGATTTTGTTCAGCGCTCGACATCTGGGTCTTGAGCGCAGACGCAGTCTTGTTAGATGTTTAAGAATGTGTGATAGTCACCACCTTGAATTTTTGTATTTTGTGTTATAACTGTTCCTCTGGGTAATTTTTTGATATTTTAACCTAACTTTGAATATAATATATACTGACAGAATTGTGGAAACCGTAACTATATTTTCGTCGTTGCTGTTGTTGCAGATAATGTTGCAGTTAGAATATTCTCATTACTTTCTTAACTGCAATTCGATCTTAACAACAGTAACGGAAAATAAAGGTTTACGGTGTCTAAAATTCTATCAACACATATATTCAATTCCGTAGTTAGGTTAAAGTTCCAAAAATTTACACATAAAAAGTTATGACACAAAATCCAAAATTCAAGCTGGTTAAAAACACTCACTCTTAAGAGGAGTCCTTGACTGGCGCATTGACGGCGTTGCAGCGTGTCACACGTATTCTTTTACACGAAACCAGTTAACTTATTCATATTATTTAAATCTACGAAAACAATACACCTTTTAAATTATTCTTCTATGTTTTAAAAAATGTGGCTTGCTTGCTAGAAACAAGATTTTCTGGCATATTAAAATGGCTAAAAACGGGATTTTTAGACTGATGTAACTCCGAAAATATTACCTGAATTCGTAAAATGCAAAGCGCGAGGTATGCGTTGGTCCTTACTTCATAAAATCCAAACATAAAACGTTGTGGTCACCGCTTAAAGTCTTGTAGGAAAAAGACTACAAGGAAAACCTTACACGTCAGATTGGCGCGCTGCGAATAGAGGCGATGTGCTTCCCGTCTATCGTGGTACTCTGGCTCTTATCGCTCCGCTGTTCCCACGCGTCAAAGGTGGACATTTTACACCGCGAAGGACTCCTCTTAAGTCCTGACTCTTTTGTTTTGCAGTGGTTTCAAAAATACTTTTTTTAACGCAAATTAATATGTATATCAAAAATTCATTCTTACTGTCTTAACATTTACATTTCATCGTTTGTATCTGAATTCTTCTGTTCCAATACACTAAACGGATTTTTAGATTTTTGCCCCTGAAATATCACATATTTTGTTGTCAAAATAAACTAAAATGAAGAACAAGTTTTTTTCTAGCAAACAGTACATTGTTTTAAAAACTGCTCTGGCAAAACTATGTATCGTATGACTGCACACAGTCTCGAATTGTTTCAAGCGTTTGTTTTAAAATATTTGGGTTATATGCAATTGTTTAAAAAAATGAAAGATCATGACCTTAAGAACCCTTGTTTCTCTAGCTTTACCGTCGTAGTATTTGATTGGGTAGTCTTTAGAATTAAGATGATGATGTGTGGGTGTTCTTCCAGAAGGCAGGTTTATAATCATGGAGGTCGCCGGGTGATGGAAACCACAACGCCTTTGGAGGCCGGCTAGGCGAAGTGATTCTACTGTGGTCCGCCGCTGCCTTCAGCAGTGTGGGTGTGAGGGAACAACTAACACCCACTCATGAACCCGGAGAGGCAACTGTAAATATTGATCTCTCGAGCCAAGAATTCAACCCGTGAATCTTGACTCACCAGCCATAAGTGCTAACCATGTTTTCAAAGGTATTACTTTAAATTTCTTAATTTTGTAGACGTCCCTCATTTTGTCTGTATCACGTGTTTAATTAAAACTCTTGACTGGATTCAATTTCTTGGATGTACTCGATTGCAAATTGAATGACTGTGTCAAAGAAAACTAAAGAAAATAAAAGCAAAACCATAAAATAAGCAGAGTATGCTTTAGTCAGCAAGGTATATACACAACATGAAATTCCATCGGGTCAAATAAAAGCAAGGAACAAACAGCTAATAAACGAAAATAATAACAAATAAAATAAAAAACAAGTAACATGCGACACAACGATGAGACGAAACAAAAAACATAGTGGATATCAGACACGAACACAACAAAGAGACACAACAAAGAGACGAGACAAAACGCAACAGATATCAGACGTATACAGAAAAGACAAACGGCACAATGAAGAGACGAAACAAAACACAGTAGTTTTCCTGACAGACAGTGTTACGACGTTTCGGGAACTGGAAACTGTTCCCGTCATCAGGTAGACACACAGGGTTCAGGAACACGAGTGCGACTGATGAGGAGACTGGCCGCCGCCGCCGAGTTCTCATATGCCATCAGATGGCCGTGCAGTCACGAGACCGGGAACCTGAGTTCCCATAACTCGTTGGGTGTATCGTAAAACAAGTGCACCCCGACTGACTAGTTGCAAATCATTGAACCGGCGGCGGGGCGCGTGTATATGTTTTGGCTGGGTTCTGGACCCGTATTTTAGACTGGACGGA
>PNEQ01039672.1:0-10665 GCA_003012365.1 Medauroidea extradentata | reverse complement strand
ATATGATGCGGTCAGCAAAATAATATTGAATTATGGTTTTTTATTTGCGTAGCGATTTGATTTGTTTTAACGAGTTTCAGGCTCGCAAAATATTTTCTAGATATTCATTTACATGTGCTTCAATAGTATAATTTTCCTTATGTTATACAAACGTTATATAGTTTATGTTTTATTAAATTTTTAAGAATATATTTTTGCATATACTCACTCTTCTGCTGAATTGTTAACTTATTTGATGGCCTTGACAAACCAACGAACGAATGACACGTTACTAAACCTCTTAAATTTCATACCTGTATTACATATAATTTGATGCTGACTACAAGAATACTTTGAAACTCCATAACCATGTCCACATACCTCCATTTTTTGTTTTTTTTTCATTTTTTCTTTTGACGCATTGGCGTATCATATATGAAAAAATATTTTAATGTTTTCTTGTTAATTTTGTGTTATTTACTTTGACATTTCATACATAATCTCTCTATATAAAATGAAGAGCCCCATTCACACACTCATACACTCGTCAACGCACAGTCCAAACCTCTGTACCAAGTAAGGTGAAATTTTGAAAGGGGCTTTCCTTACGCCGTAGACACAAATTAAGGTTTTTTTTCTTTTTTAAATTTTGAAAATTATAGTAAGTCAGTGAAATGTGGTGAAATATGTTTTTCCACGAATCCTCAATAGCGCTTAAACCAGTTGAGAAATCAAGGTGCGTTTTACATCAGCACAAAGTTTACAAAAATGCATCTAGTGATGATGGTGCATCGCGAAAATGTTTTTGCCAACGTATCCTTGAAATTACTGTAGTTTCTTGAAGCATATATGATTCGGTGATATATTTCTGACATAACGTAGCTGTCTGCTGACGAATAACAGGCATATTACAATAGCGGGATTCATAATGGCTCAGTCAAATAGGGCAATAGTTCCAAGTGCTAGCTAAAGCCAGTAATCTTCTGGTAAACTGAACGTGTGTTGAAATCCAGCAAACAGTCAAGTTTTCGCGCAATAAACCATCATCTATGCATATTACCTGTTTTTTTTTTAATTAAAAAACGAACGGTGCTTAAGTTGTAAAATAAAATTTAAATCAATTTCCGATAACTTTTAAACCTATTGTGAAATCGAATTAATTGATGTATCAAAATCAAGCCTACGAATAACCCTAAAAAGCAGTCCCAGGACTTTTTGTAATTCAACCTCTAAGGACATTAAAAAAAAATATCGTTGTTTCAACTAAGGAAGGAGTTACAGCCAAATTCTTTGAAATGTTTTAATAATGTTTGCTTTTGTACGAGGTACAATTCGTTTTGTAGATATACTTTGTGATTACTTTTATAATAATGCAAATTTTTTGCTTACACGGTTTTTATATAGGCCTAGTGGCATGTAAAATGACAGTTGCATAAAACGTTATTATACAAGAAAAGGAAAATCGACAGACTTAAAGAAACGAATTAATTAATACTGAAGAACAGTGTTTCGGGCTACGTCAAGACATGTATAAAAACCGGCAATGACATTTTCAGAATTAAAAAAGAATGACAGAATTTTGGCAATTTTTATTTCAAATTCAGTTTAAAGAAACAAAAAAAAAATCACTGAAGTTGTTGTTTTTATTTCAAATTCAGTTTAAAGAAACAAAAAAATCACTGAAGTTGTTTTTATAAATATCTTGACGTAACCTGTGACACGGTTCTTCAGTGTGAAATTATTTAATTTTTCTAGATGGTTTTCGTCTCTTGTATAAAACCGTTTTTACAAATTTGGGCTTGATTTGCCTGTACTAAAAATCTACGAATTCTAGAAACTTTTTATTACTCTAAATATATTCACAATACGTGTCTATACAGTAAATCATATATCGTACAAACATTAAAATTATTTAAAAATTAAATATTCTGTTAGACGTGTTGAGATATCGCGATATTTCTGAATAAGAATGAAACTTACGTAAATAACTAATAAGTGATTAAATAATTTTTCGAAATTCGACAGTTTAAATGGCGGAAAGATGTAAAATGTTACAGAAGTATCGAATAGCAGATATGAATTCGGAGAAACCATTTTTTGAAGTTGTTACTTTTTCAAGCTATTGATACGTGTACCGCTTTGGGCACAGGCCTATCTTAACACATTTCCTTTTTATTTATAAATTCTGACGAACTTTTTTGACGTAATAGTTTCGGACACTGGTAGAAAGTTTTGGGTTCAAACCCCGTGAAAAAACGACGACGGGGAACTGCTATGCTATTATAGATGCACATATTAGTGGCAGCTGGGCCGAGAAAACTGGAGATCCATAAGAAAAGTAACCGAACTGTGGCATCGTACAGGCACGATTATCACAAGATGTGAAAATCCGGTTGACTGCCAGTGTAGTCGAACCCAGATTACTATATCGTTGATAATTTTTAAAAGAACAGTGAGCGAAGTCGCGGCCGGGCAACTGGTATAAATTATAACATATTTCGGACTTCTACAACACAAATAACTACACAACATCCTAGCTGCCAAACTGTATGGTATAGATAAGCCGTTCACTGAACTTGAAAGCGAATTTCAGTACCTTAGCGTAGTGGATAGTAGCCGAACTGTCACGGAGAAGACCGAACCTTGGAAGAGGGACGAATCTATTCTGACCCTGGTCAATATTGTGGACAGAGAATTAAATTATTTATATTAAAAAAAAAAAAAAAAACATCTGCAGGGCTGGTTTGTTACCAAAAGATCCAACCCTTTCAGTACAAATATTTACTCAAACGTTTATGCTCAAACTTTTTTAAGCTGTTAGTTGTTTAATTGTATTTGTTAAAATCAGTATAAATATAAAATTATATTAAACATACGTCTTGCTATATTGTGTTTCTTTATTTGAATTTTATATTTTTACGCATATGCACTAATATTTACGGGGTACAAATTATATTTTGTAACCCACTATCAAATTTTGGAGGGTACATTGTACCCCTGTACCACCCTGTTTCTACGCCACTGTTTCAGAGCATTGTACGCAATAATGGTATGCCGCAGGCTATGTCAAGAGAAATAATAGTTTGTTTAACTAGGTCTTATTGATCAAGTATCCAGATAGAATTATCGCATGTTATGAAAGAACATACAAAGGTACCAATTACAGCTTCTACTAAAAGTTTATGAACATCATTATGTTTAACTAACAAAACTTTTTGGCCTTATAATTAATCCTACGGGACCTGATTATTAATTTCGCACGGATATCTGTTTCAGGCTATGTTCAGAGTACAATTTGTAAAAACAAAATAAAAAATAGGACAGTTTGTTTAAAAGTTATCCTTTTTTTTTTTTTCGTTTTTTTAAATAACATAAATTTTTTTACACTTTAATGAATTTCTGGATATGTAAAAAATATAACAATGGGTGATATGTATCTTAATACTTTGGGCGGAAACATAAAACCCTAAAAATAAAATTATAACTTCAGAATAACTCTCTATTTTTATCCTACAAAATAAGCATAATATTATACTATTATTTTATTATTATTTTAAAAAAAGAAAAATGGGGTAACGTTTAAACAATCTGTCTTATTAAAATTTTTTTAACAAATTAAACTCTGAACATAGCCTGAAGCAGTTATCCATGTGTCATTAATAATCAGGTCACTTAGGATTAATTGTAAGGCCAGAACCTTTTGTTAGTTTAATATAAAGGTGTCCTTGAACTTTTGGTAGAAGCTGTAGAAATTTTAAATATCACGATATTATAGAATAATATTTTGTCAACGTTGTTTTAATTGCTTGTATTACGGAGTTTGAGAAATTTTCACGTTTACGCAATTTGAAAATTGGAATATAAAAAATTGAAATTTCACTTGTTCACTAACGCGTCATTGTGAAACGTTATGCTACATAGTAGACAGCAATATTCAGCAAGTTGTGCGTTTATACATTACAGATGGCAATTGTTAAATATGGGATTACATATAGTAACGTAGGGAACAGCAACATAAAACGTTTTAATAACTTTACACTTCATATATGCTTGCACTGCGTAATATATGTTAATAATCAATACGTTAATCACTTGTCAGTCAGAACTGTCTAGTTAGGTATTACCTACAGAACAGGAAAATATAAGGAAATATTATCCTTGCGTCACGTTCTTCTGACAACGATACTGTAACATTTATTTTACGTGAACCGTGGCTACTAAGTGAGCTTTGATGGTAACAATCTACGTTAGGACCCATGGACGGAACCACGTGTGCAGTCGTTTCGCACGGGAGAATGACAACTGTTTCTGTCAAACTGGGTGAAAGTGGCCGTTTGAGACTGCCTGGACCAACAAAGCACAACATTATTCTGTAATCAGGATCAAGTTTACCGCTTGATGTTAGATATTCAGTGTCTGAAATACTTGTTCTATGGTTGTTTCTGAAGGTTTTTATTGTAAATAATCAGTACAGTGATGGCGTTACACGTTTTGTTCGTGCTTAACAGATGTGAAGATAAGTCACAATGGTTCAGCAGTGGTCTGCCGAAGAGGGATAGAAGTATCCCGGTAAATCCCACTTGGCCACTCCAATGTTCGGCAATTGTTCTATATGTAAAGATGTAAGCGAGTTAGTCAGACCATAACGTCACCGCGACTGCCAGTTAAATATTACCGCATTGTTACAATATACATTAGTTTCAGCTCGCAGTATGAGAATGAGAATACGCGTGCATTGAATGTTAACATTTATATATAATATAGGTAACGGTTTTTGTCTGGTTATTGGAAAATTTGTGCACTTTTGTAACTTCGTTACTGTGTTTTACAAATACTTGTTCTAGCTTCATGTTTGAGTAATATAAATGGACATGTGTCACTTTTGCATTTACTAAATGATTTGTGCGCCGCACTGGTTCAGCCAATATACAGTGCCTGGTCGCTCGAGGAAGGTGTGAACGGGCGATGCTCCAATCCTACAACACAACCTGTGCCCAGCGCAGTTAGAGCGCACCGCTATTCGTTGTTCTGCAGGTTGCCTAGATGCCAGGCTCCCGCTTGCACACAGCCGATGATTGCCGAAGTGGACTTTGATTATTTCAGTGGCCCAATTTTTGTGTCCATGACTGTACAACTATACATACCATGCTAAAATGTTTCATCATGTTTTATAAAATAAAGAAATTGTATTTATTAAATCTAACATTTTCGTAAATATACTAGTATGTACACCTTACTATACATATATTCGTTTAGAACAATACCTGGATGTTTAATACTAATCTTCAAATTTAATATTTTCTAACAATAATATATTCTGTCCTATATCAGCTCGACCAAAAAGACTTTTATTATACTCACACACAAACTCACATGCAGAGCAAGTTATACACGAATATAACTTAATACCAGCACTTACCCAGCAGAGCAAGTTTATATTCGAACGGTAATATGGATGGGTAAACTCAACTCTTGCTGGTCGAGGTGTATATTGGTACCACCGACTTGCAATACCTGCGATATGTGCGGTTCCTGTTGTTTTATGTGCTGTTCCTGAGATGATATGTGCTGTTACTGCTGTTTTATATGAGGTTCCTGCAGTTTTATATCCGGTTCCTGTTGTTTTATGTGCGATATTTGTGATGATATGTGCTGTTCCTATTGTTTTATATAAGGTTTATGCAGTTTTATATGCGGTTCCTGTTGTTTAATGTGCGGTTTCTGTGATTATATGTGCGGTACCTGGAGTTTCATGTGCGGTTCCTGTTGTTTTATATGCGGTACCTGCAGTTTTATACGCGGTTCCTGTTGTTTTATGTGCGGTTTCTGTG
The DNA here is from genome assembly GCA_003012365.1 of Medauroidea extradentata. Classification (NCBI taxonomy): domain Eukaryota; kingdom Metazoa; phylum Arthropoda; class Insecta; order Phasmatodea; family Phasmatidae; genus Medauroidea; species Medauroidea extradentata. The sequence continues at coordinate 4,855 of PNEQ01039672.1, read as the reverse complement.
ATGGTATGTGCGGTACCTGGAGTTTTATGTGCGGTTCCTACTGTTTTATATGCGTTTCCTGCAGTTTTATATGCGGTTCCTACTGTTTTATGTGCAGTTCCTGCGGTGATATGTGCGGTACCTTCATAATTGAATGGGGAGTATGCGTAGAAAATTGTTTCAGATAAGGTTGTCGAGTTCCAAAACCACACACCCTAGAATGTCTCTTCAAAATATCTCTCTGAGTAAACCGACGATGACAGACAGCACACTGAAGTTTCGTTCTAGTAATTTTTTTCATCTTACGTGTACTTGCCTCATGTCTGCGCACTGTTACGAGCTGTAAACACTTTACCACAGAGGTGACAATGGAAGTACATCGTTAATGAATGTACTGTTCGAATGCTATTGAAATGCTACTGAAATCAAGCACCCAGGTACTTTCACTTATTAATCTTAGCTAAGCATGTCGAGTTCCTTCGCTTATTCCTAACATGCTTCTGTTTACATGTATCCTTTATACAAAAATAAAAGGTATGAAAGAAGGTTATTTATACATTAGTAGCTCAGTTTAGTCCTATGTCTCTTAGAGTAAAGACAGAAAAATCTGCACTAAATTCATTCTTCTTTAAAGGATAGGTGTAATCCAAGCCAAATATTTTTGTTGTTATTACTTACGACATGACTTCATACGATTATTTGAGTCGTTACATTCGAGAGCAAGCCTGTAGCTTCCTAAAGAACTACATCTTGCTAGATCGTCTCATGTACGGTGTTCTGTTACAAAAGTTATCTGCACCATTTCATTTCATTACATAACTATGCAGATTCCATTATGATTCAGCACTCTCGCATCAAGAAAATGTAACCTCAAATAAACTTAATGTTCATTTATCATTTACATTTTAATGAAAAAATATTTTAGGTACACTCATTGTACCTGTTCTCTTAATACGTATCACTAGCAAATCACGGAAGACTCTATCATAAGAACCAACTCCAAGACCAAGAAGAAGAATAAAATAAAATCAGCTAGTCACCACTTCCTTTGTCAAACCTAAGGCTTAAAACTTATACATTTAATAACATATTGATTTAAATAAACCAGTTGCAGTCATATTTATCAGTGGAATTTTCGTTATTTTAAACATTCGAAACCGAGTCCTACGTTACGTCTTAACATTGCTTGCTTAGCATTTTCGTATTTAAGTTATAACCCCATCATGTACAGTGTAGTCTTATGCGAACTAGTTTTCATGTATTTATAGTTCAACTAAATCTTACAGAAAATAACTTCCATCTTACTTTTTTTCTACATAAAACACTCTAGTGTCAGTACTTTTCTCCAGAGTAATTAAATATTTATGATCTTTAAAAGATCTGTGCAATGGGAGTGCATGACAGGATTTATTTGCTTTGACATACTCCATTTGAGAAGGTCTCCTCTGTGGCTATAAGTAGTCATTTAAGGAAATTGTAACCGTTACGTAGTTACGGTTTAACTTCGTGAGAATGTTAACACCTTCTAGACACCAGTGCAACTAGTGCGACAAGTCATTTGCATGTGGATATGCTGTGTGGAGGCAAGGAATAAGTAAATGTAAAAGAACCCGTGTCATACAGCATATTAATCTTGAAAGATCTGTAGACTGTGTGAACGTATAGATTAAAAGTACAGGTCACGATATTCTCCCTGGAAAGCAACAAGATTCGATGATGGAATGAACTTAGAAGAAAATTGTACCTACTACGAATGATGTGTTAATGGTAAAGCCATCATTACCTTCTGTTTCATATGTGAACAGCCCGGAATATTTGTTAATGACTTCAAGATACCCATGTTCATTCTGTGATAGGAATTACAATACACGTCGACATGTTAGGGTAGCTGGTATGAGACGAAAAACATGTACGAAAAAGTATGGTTTGGTTTATATTATACTAAGGTGTTAGAAGTGCAGGCGCGAGTTCAAGTGTATTATTACGTCCATCAGTCAATAAAGAACATGAAAGGAGGCTTACGACGAACATGTTAAAAGTTGCAAAGCTAAAGTATCTACGGTTGTACATGTTACAGATATTTATAATATAAATTAAAATTACACTGAAGTGGTCAGATATCTGAGTTTGTCTACAGACATACATTGAAATGAACTCAGCAATGACTTTTAGGTATGGAAGAAAATTTGGTTCGATAACTTTTGGTATTTGCATAGCTGCGAGTTGACGTGTATATGTAACTGCCTTATAAACAGAGACAATGTCATATCTGTGTATATGTTTTGTAGAATAATGTGATGATCAGTTCGGACAGGCTCTGACAGGACTGTTGGAGAGTGAAGGTAGAGTTTTGAGGTGGTATTGGGTGGTGAAATGGTATTGTGTGGGCGTATGGGCGGTGCGTTTAGCATGAGTAATGTGAATATGAAATTACATGTCAGTTTCTTCGATGGGGTGGTGTTGATTAGATTATGTACGTCATGTCTGAAAGTAGTCAAAGAGACTTGCATATGTAAGTGATCAGAATAATTTATTATTTTTTAACGAATGATTGATTTTATCAGAAATCGAAAGAAATGTAGCTAATTCTGTTGCAGTGTGAGTGTAGACGATAAAGTTCTGTAGGAAATAAAGTCTGTGTAGTTGTAAAAAAATTTTTATCTAAATGATTTTAATAACTGATTGATTGATTTTATTGGGAATCGATTTGATATAGCTAAGAAAGAAGTCATGTTTAAGTAGTATTCATTAATGGATATAAAAAAATTCAATTTTATTTTAACAATATTTTTAAAAATAGTTATTTTTGAAATTGATGATCAATGCATAGTTTAAATCAATGGATGGTTGTTACTATTCACGGTCGTCTAGCTATTATATGAAGACATAGATGTCGTACTGTTTAAGTAACAATTATAAAAGAAATAATATTTAGACAATGGATAAGAAGGGCTAGGTAAAGTATGGGATGTTTGGGGGGAGTAATTCATCAGGTGACTAGCAGCCAATTAAAATACTTGCTGGGTAGGGGAGTGGGAGGGTTAATAGAGGAGGGGGTATGGTGTCTTAATATATACGTGTAAAAAGTGGAGGGGGTAAGATGTGTCGGTAGTTGTTTTAATTAAATAATTTGTTTAATAGTTTTTATTAAAATGCTTTTACTAATATGATATTTATCAAATATGTGCGGGGTTATAATAAATTACAAAATCAAAAAATTTTCGGAAGCTTCGGAATAAACCCCAAGATTGCGTGCGGATACAAGATGGCGTCCGGAAACAAGATGTAGATAATAATTTTTTCGCTATTTTTCGGAATATTTTTAAATTTTTGGAAATTGTTTGAAATTTTTTGAAAATTTGTATTTTTTTTTTAATTTTCTAAATGTTGAAAAATTTGGTTAAAGTTCATGGTCACAGTCACAGATAAAGGTCAAGGTCATCCAACATGGCGGCCTTGGCAATGACGTCGCAACAAGGCTGGGGCGCTACACTCGGGCGGGCGCCACACACCGGCTCCATGTCCTGGAACCGGCTAAACCTATCTGCTCGTCACCTACGACACAGGTACAGATGTCGCCATCGTTCTCGTTAATGATTTCTTATGCACCACAGTGGAATTCGTGTACATTGGCGAAAAGTCTGTCACCATGGTCGATGTGCTAACAGTCACCAGCAATGATGCTGTTGTCTCTCGTTACCGAAGAGCTCACCAAGACCAGTGATCAGCTCATCATCCGGACGAAGTGCTCTCAGCGTCGGTTGCACAAAAAATACTGTAATCCAAGATACCATGACGTGAGATCACAGTTGATCTGGGATTTATCGTGACAAACGATGCACAAACGTATTCTGCAAGTTTTTGATCTGGGATCATGAGAACTGGGGTTCGACGAAATGTTACATCTGACAACACTGTACAGCAGACTGGTGTTTAACGCCTATTGGTCAGAACCACGGTCGTAGAAGAACAGGTCTGGTCACTCGTCTGGATATTTGACCCCTTGTTGTTTGGCTGTAGTTCACCAAGTTACCGAGAATATTGTGTTTTATTGGCGCTGATGTTACGGCGGTCGGACTAAACTCCGCCCACTTCCTTTCCGCTACGATAAACAATATATCAAAACGTATTTTTTTATCAATTTATGAAATACTTTCTTTGCTCACAATTTTATGAAAAGGCTCCAGCAATCTATATTTACTTTATAAATTTAACAATGGAAAAAAGTGGACGGAGTTTGAGTCCGACCGCCCGGAAAACAGCGCCAAAAAGTACGACATTCTCGGTAACTTGACGAACTACAGCCAAACAACAAGGGTGTCAAGCAAAATACATTGTTAGATAGGCGAGTGTCCAGACCTGTTCTTCTACGGCCGTGGTCAGAACAATTGTGACATCATTCGTTCTTAATAATAATTTCAAACAGATTCGGAAATCATGAGTGGTTAGGTTGGCTAGCATTACTGATGTTGAGATTGTAAATGTGAATGGTGTGTTTGTTAATTGGATTTGAACGCTTTGTGTTGAAAGCATGAAAAATTTAAAGAGAAGTAACTTACTGGAAGAAAGACTTCACATTCACGAAAACAAAAAAGCCGATGGTGTACACATCAAACAAAAGGATTGGGCGTGGGATGAGTTATCTTCCTCTTTTAATGCTGTAAACGAGATGAGAAGAACAGCGAAACAGTAACTGTACGTTTTGACAAACGAAACCTCAACACAAATTTTCTGTTAACTCATATCCGCGAACGCCCTAACCTAACTACCAACAATTCACATAAGAGCGTAACACAATGTTTAGAGGAAATTATTTCTTAAGTTAACTTCTAATTTGCGATGCAAAGCTCTTTTATACTCAGTACTTTCGCTGACG
>PNEQ01039671.1:0-10665 GCA_003012365.1 Medauroidea extradentata | reverse complement strand
ATCATTGACACTGTGAATTGTGAAGTTTCTGTTAACTTAAGTGCAAACCTTCAATTAAAACACAATACATCTGGTACAAAGTTATGCCTACATTGTGCAAATTAACCTCTCTTTACTTGCCTTTATAACATAACATTGTGATGTGCTGGCCATTTTTACTCATCAAATTCAATTTTGATCAATAAATATTTATAATACTTCAAACTAGTGCAGTTCAATATTACAGAAAAAATTACCTCTTCATAAACTGAAGATACTCGATAACAAAAAAATGGGACATGTTAGCCTTTTTTACTCAACAGATATGTAATCAGCAACCAACACTCATGTCAAAACAGCTGGATTTGTTCATGTTACCAAAACCTTGTCGACCAGTGTAATCAGATGCATTATAGAAGGATTTATTAATAAGTAAATTAAACAGCTGTTTCTTAACCTTCCGTTAGGCGCACCCCTTTTTCAAACATAGATTGGCGCAAAGCACCTGTGGGGTGTTCATACTTTTTACTCTACAATAAATACTGAGGGCCAAATATTTTAAACCTAACATTATGTGCATTTGGAAACATTTTAAATAAAGACAAGTAGAATATAAAAAAGTTAAAAAAAAATTTTTTTAATGTAAAGTATTAAAACTGTTGTACATGTTACAAGTCCAACTGCAGCATAATTAATGTAAAATCTCAAAAACCAAACTTGCAATAATTGCATAACATGCAGCAACTCAATCAACATATCTTAAAACAGTATGAATGTGTATAAAATAATGTAGTGAAAAATTTATGAAATACTCCTAAACTTATAATATACATACACAAACCAAAACATGAAAATAACCTTTTCTTTTCTATCTGGAACATTTACAATCCAATTTGTTTTGAGATTATAGGAAACGTTCTCAAAACCAATATTCAAATACTAATATTCTTATAAAATTAAAAAAACCAATCTAAGTACAAAACCCTCAAATTACACAAACAAGTTGACAGTAAAATAACATCATTCCGTTTATTTTCTGCTGTCTTATTTGAATGTAGTCCTTAGCTACTTTCAATATTACTCACTGTCACTGTCTTCTTCTAATTTATTTGTCATTGCTGACTTAGAAATGTGACAGTCTTTGCACACTATAGTAACATGACTCAAACACAAATATTTTCCACAAGTAACACAACAATATTTTGTATTTTTACGTTGCTTGTCTTCACGACATGACTCGCATAATTTTCTTTTGTTCTCATTTACGATCTCTTGTGGTGCGTCGGGATCAGATTCCGTACTTATGGCAGGCTGTTTAGTGACCTCTGTCAATCTATGCCGTAGTGTTGTAGGCAGATTTTGTTTTTCAACACTGCGTCGAGTCATTTCCTCTGTTACGAGACCTTTTGCAAGCTGACGCAAGAAAGTCCTACGGTTGGTCACATCATGGCCATTTCCAGAGTAGATTACCTGTGCGTTGATACCGGCCACATTGAGCATGGAAAAGAAAATCACCATAGGCCAGCGCCGAACATTTCTCGCCACGTTATATGTTGCACACAATTTATCCACAGTATCCACACCTCCTTTAGTCTCGTTGTTAAAGGTTTTGAGTTCCGGTTTTTTCAAAGACCCTGTACTTTCATCAATTGCATCATCGAAGTGAAGGCTCGATATAAGAATTACATTTTTGTTTTTCTTAGGAACATAGGAAACTAAGGTCCCTTCTTTTCTGAACCCAAAAATACTTGACTTTTCACTCCGGTTTGCAGTGTGTTTTAACTCGTCTGGAATTTGCCATTTATTTTTCTTTAGTGTGGCAACAACAGATAGTTTTTTTTTCCGCCAGTTCACTCAGGAGGGTAACATTACTGAACCAATTATCAAATGTAACATTGCGCCCCGTGTTCACTATTGGCGCAACCATCCTGTGAACAATGTCTGTGCAATGATTACTGACAGCATATGGACCATTCGGTTGCTTGCCAGCATATACTTCCATGTTGTTAGTGTAGAACATTTTTGAGTCTACAAGAGCAAAGATCTTCATACCATATTTGGCGGGTTTGGAGGGAATATAGGGTACTGCCGAAAAGCGCAACGACCACGAAACGCTTCCAAATTTTCATCAAGTATAACATTTTCACAGAGAGAGTAGCTTTTCTGGCAATTAGCCACAAAATTATTAAAAACTCATGTATAGGTGCAAGTCGATCTATTTCTTTCCTTTCATTTCTCGTATCTTTATTGTCAAATCTAATACACCTCATCAAGAATCGGAAGCGTTTCAGTGGCATAGTAAGTCTAAATGTTTCTACACCATCCCCACTAGCATCCCAAAGATCTTCTAAGTTCAAGCGAGAACCACGATACACACCAGTCTTTATCTCTATGACATCTGTTGAACGTGCATCTCTGGGGCGACTGAATTCAGGTCTTATATATTCAATATGTTGGTTTGTCCATGAAACAATCAAATTCAGAATTGCATCATCGAAAAGAATGAGCCAGGTATCTAAAATGCTCTCTGAATTTTTTGCTTTGCCAATAACACCAGGAATGTGTAATAACAAGTTTTGCTTACCAATTCTCTTCTTATTTGTAGATGAGTACTTGTTCCATTGGTACGAATCGACAATCTTCCCATTTTTCTTCCGGTTAGCAGTGTAGCAGATAGCGTTTCCAGGATCTTCACCTTCTGATTCATCACAGCCCGCTCTTGTATATGATCTTTACTTTCAGAATCGGAACGATCTCCAAAGTCCTCTTCCTCCTCAGATGTATCATCGAATAGCATTCTATGGATTTTTCTGACATCTTCGGGATTATCCAACTTATACATAGTCTTTTTAGAAGCCATTCTGAAACACACGTGGTAAAACAAACACAGTCGCGTCACACCTATCAGGTGACTCTGTTTTTCCAGTATATGTAATACATTTATAATCTAACAAACATGAGAATGTAATTACATAAAAATAGTCAACAACTTGTATAGGATATCATTTAAAAACCAGAGAACCAAAAAACTTACGCCAGTAGTCGCGCTGCACCTGCTGGGTGAAAACGCCTGCCACGGCCTTGAAGTGACTCCGTCGGTAACCATACGCTGACTGACATGAGACACTTCAAAAGTTAGGAAGCTAGCAGAAGGGACGGCCCTCCCCTTCACCCAGCCGAAAGAGGAGAACAAAAGTTTGAAAAGGATGCACCTGTCAGGTGTGCGCGCCTAACGGAAGGTTTTAAAGGATTTTGTCTCATTTACACATTTAATTTTATCTGGTCCAATCTGATTACCATATTATTTATTGTTTTGAAAGTGCAGGCTTTTTTAACAAACGTGAGATGAAAATTTGATTTAATTTTAGTGTTGTATTTATGAATCTTTCATTTTAGTAAAATTTACCTGTAAAATCAATTATTGGACTAGCATACGATGAGTATGGTAAATATTATGAATAACTACTCATCTTGTAGTGGCAAAACAATTGATTTTAGAGGTATAGTTTATTGATGAAAAAGTTTTCTATAGATGTTAATAGTTCTGCATAAAAAAAGTTTTTGTTAGGTTAGGTAAAACCTGGCCTAGTCTAATGTTAGGTTATTAGGTTACTAATTCGTTTTATTGCATCAGTTTTGTCCTATTTCCGTACATAATGGTACAAAGATGTTGGACAAGTCGTATAAATTATGAAAAGTTATATATTTATGTAAAATTATATGAATCAATCATTCTTCGCTACTGTATGTCACCATTGGTTGGACCAGGTCTTCATTAATCTGAAACAAAAAAGAAAAGCGAAAGACACACTGCATATGCACTGTTATGTAGGTACATGTGAGATTTAATGTTCAATCTAATTATCATGCCACTCAGTAAAAAGCTTAATTTTTGTATCAATTATAAATTTACAAAGGGCATGTAAATGTGTTTTTTTTTTCTAGTGTCTTGTTTTTGAAAGAAATCTCAATTTTTGTTTAAGTTAGGACTACTTGTAACTACTACAGAAACATTTTTCATTTGATAAACTATACCTACCTACCCTGTTTAACTTATACAACCTGACCAGTCTTTCCATTCTGCTGTCCTTCAATGGTTTCCATCTTGACCCTTTTCCATTTAATCACCCATCTTGCTGCCTTTCTCTGCATTTGCTCTTGCACCTGCAAGTACAGATTCCACTCTGCGGCAGCATATTCCAATACTGGACGAACCATCATGCAACATTCCTTGCATTTTGTTTCACCACTAACTCCCTTCAACATCCTCTTCAGCAGTCCTAAAGCCCTTCTTACCTTCTTAACCATTTGGTCCACATGCTGTGTCCGCCGTAGTTCAGCCTTTATCGCAACCCCCTAGATACTTATATATTCTGTGGCTACCTCTATCTCCTGCCCATTCCATCTGTATACCTCTACTCGCCACTCTTTCTAGTAAACCTGACAAACTTGATTTTACACACATTTTAGTTATGTTCTCTATCCAAGACCACAATTTGGCAGTACCCTCTTGCACATTGTTTCCACTGCCCACCTTCTGTATATAGTATACTTTTTCCTAAAATCTTGAATCCCATGTCATTTACCATTATAGTGAATAACAAAGGCCCCAACACTTCCCAGCAGCACTCCTGATGTAGCCTCTGCTTCAGACATTGTCTCCCTCATTTTCACTCTGACTTGGTCCCCTGAGAAAGTCCTCAATCCAGTCAACTGTCATCCAGCAGTCCTTCCACTTTTCTCAAGATTCAGTGGGTAACTTTGTCAACAGTCTTCTCGAAGTCTGAATACTTATCAAAGTTTAGAATACCTGCATTTACGATTATTGAGTTTTCAATTATGAAAATTTAAATATTAGTAGCCAGACTGCTCCTTTTTAATGTCATTTAACTTACGATAATGCCCAAAGTATGATGGAAACAGCCAGAAACGTAATAGTAAGCTTCAGTAGTTAACATTTCTAGTCTTTGTGTGAAAATTACTTAGCCAGTTCAGAAATAAATTTTCTCAGGGAAAACAGTAAGACTGATAAAAATGTATAACTCTGGTAATAAGACGAAAAGTTCTTAGACATCTTAAATGCCCGAACATTAGATGGCAGTCTATTGGCATCAGTGAATTTTTTAATGATAGCAAACTTTTAGGACTTATATAGTGTAGTCTTCAATTTTGAGCAATGCTGTAGAAGTTCCATGGAAGTAGCAGGCAGCCTCAACGCTCAGAAATTTAGCTATGGTAGTTCAAAGGCTTCGGTACGAAAACTGTCTACATTCTTCACAGCGTGAAAATTCATCGTGAATTGACTTCCAATGATGGTGATAAAAATTACTAGATTCAGACTTCTTTTACGCACTACAATACGAACCAAGATGAAAAAAAAAATTTCTTCATTCCTGGTCTAAACAGTCCTAAGCTCTTATTAGCCAAAACAAAATTCTAGTATATCAACGAACAGGTTCTGCTGTTTTAAAATGTATGAGCACACACAAATTTTGCCATGGCAGCATCTCAAAAAGTCATAGAATCTTCCATGTTCTGCAAGCTAACTATCCGTGTTAAAATTACATAGAGCAAAAGCAGTAAATGAAAGCTGGCAAATGAAAAACGTTAAGTGAAACAGTGCACATATTAACGTTAGTTGACATTTTAGAATTATCTCAACTCAACAAGAGTAGTTACACATTCAATAATTACACAATACTACCATTAAAATTATAATCACTAACCCTCATAATCATTTAAGTAGAACTTGTAACAATAAAGAAAATATTTTATGTAACAATTAAAAAAAGAATTGAGGGAGGTTTGTGGCAATTTGTCTTAACGTTGCAGTTTTTAAATGGGATAAAATTTGTTTTACATTAATTACTAAACAGTCTACATTAAATAGTTTTAACAACAATCTCCCAATTACCTTTGCAAAACTACGGCGACAATATTTAAGACGGAAGTTATAGATATATTTTTTGTATGAGACCGGTAGGTAAGAAAGGTGGAATAGAGATTGTGTAAAACTTTCACCTTTTCCTCCAATATTGTATTTCCAGTCCCATTCTAATGCCAAACATGCCCGCAGCATAGTCCCTCTAACATTAACAATGCGGAACACCAAGTGTTCTTAGTTATTTTGAGATTATTGTAAATAATTGTTAGAACTATTTTGGTTCACAAAGTTTCATATAGTATGTATTGCCTAAGTTTTTGTAATTTTTTATATGCACACACCATACATTCCATAAAAATTTTTTCGTAGTTCTTACTGTTACAATATCCATTGTTTTCTTGTTGCCATCTATTCAAAAAATATAAAAATATCCATTGTTTTCTTGTTGCCATCTATTAAAAAAATATAACAAATATTACTGAAATCTACATTTTAGTAACCTAATTGTGTAACCTTATTTGTAATTATATATTACGCTGTACAAAGCTAAAGCTACCATACTCCTTGTTCGAATAAGTGCCCCTGAGGAGCCAATCTGAAAGATTCAGATTCTTAAAATAGTTCACATTTCCTGGCAGCTTCACATATTGTAGCTAACAATAGTTAGCATTGTCTTGTTTTGTTTTCTTGCCAGAGTAGCTGCAACAACACAGGCTGACACTTCAACTGGGTGAATGGTTACATACATAAGCATTCATGGAATTATGCCTGAATTTATGGTGCCATCAGTAAAGTATTTAGATAATGTTGTGAAGGTGTACCATTCTACAGACAGTGACTTTTAATACTTCGTTTGGATTTTTTTTTAATTTGGACAGACAACATAATGTTACAGTTTAACAGAGGGTTTTGTTATTTATTCCCTTTTTTTTTAGCATGTTGCTGTTAGTCCGTCTCCGTTTAGTTTACAAAGGCCCATGAAATGAATTTCTAGGAAAATTTGTGGTAGGTAGTGTAGTATGAAGGTATGCTACCATATTTTGAAATTTTCAAGGTGTGATAGTTGTATGTCGGTAAGTTACTTGTCAGAAGGTAGTTACTTAGTTTCAAGACTTTCACAGGTACAGGTTTATTTCTTGCAGAAAGCTAAACGTTGCTGAGTCTGTTTCACAGTCATAACTATGACAGAATTAGATTTTGGTTAAAGTAAACTTTGTAAAGTTTAGATTTTACATTAATGCTATTATGTTGGATGCACAAACTCTCACAATGCAACAAATTTGACTGTTGCAAGTAAATATAGCTGACCTGGCAGTTTTTACTTGCAGGTTTTCAGAAATTGTAAATATTTTATGTATGTATTATCTCAGTTGTATCAAATGTGCTAAAGAGAGATTGCTGCCAATGCCATCTCTGGAAAGAGAAATATTCTGGAACTTAAAATAGGTGTGTGTGTGTGTGTCATATATACCTATAAAAATTAGTTTAACATAAAGCAACAGACAGTGAAAAGACAAGGCAGAAAAATTGTCCTTGGGGTTCCATTAGTATTAATTTGACAACAGTGGAAATGTGTGCAAGAAGTGGCCTACAAAACAATTGTTAAACAATTAAAAATAAACTTAACTGCATTTAAAATATATTATGTTTATTAAGAGAAATTTCATTAATATGGTGTTTTTAAAAAATTTTGCCCTTATGTTAATTGCATAGAAAGAAAGCTAAGTAGGATATTGAGAATCTTATTTTAAGATCATATTTGTTTACATATTGTTACAAGTTTGGCATGGTATTCTTAGGGGTTGGATGTGTTTGAACAAATAAAATAAAATAATTACAACATATCTAATATATTTACAACTACCTACATCAAAACATCTGAATGTCACAAATGATGAATTACTTTTAAATAAATGTCTGTAAATGTAGGTATGTTAAAAGTTGATAGCAAATAACTAAAATCAAAATAATAGTCTCAAACCCATATTAATAGTTGTATATCAGCCCTGAGAAGAGATTTATATTAAATACATCTTGGTTTGTTTAGGGACTCATTTTCAAGTAACTCTCTCAGCAGTGTAAGTTTAAAGTGTTTGTTGCTTGAAACTAGATTTTACAATTTCACAGCGAGTCTCGAGACAATATATTAACAGTTACTGAAACCAATATCAGTTAGGAATATCCATTTAAAAAAACTTGGTCAGAAAAGTGTGGAAGAGGGATGACTCGTGATTTTTATTATTTGTCTAATTGACTATTGTTGGTTATATAATAGTAATCATATTGTTGTAATAAGAAGATATTGGGTAGCACATCTTGTATGTGGAAGAAAATTGAACTAATAAAGAGAAACCTGTACTATTTGGGCATTATTTGGTAATAAGTGGATTGTGCACATGTTCACATACAACAGCAAAGTGGTCTTGCCACTAGTGCATGTTAATCCATTTTTATTTTTGTGAATGCTATGATAGTAATGAACCAGTTTTACAACTTAGAAATGGCACATATGGGATGCAATGAACCTGCGCGAATGGTAGGCAGACCAGTAATAAGTTGAATACTGCCTCATATTGAGTCTGCTTTGGTAAATAATAACAAAAGCTACTCATCTTATAATGGCCAAACTATAGATTTTTTAAAAGCATAGTTTATTGATGGAAAAATTTTCTATACCTGTTAGAAATACTTGTATGCAAAGAAAATGGTAGTTTAACTTATTAGCTGTGAAATTTTCCATTTTTCATTAGGTAGGTAATAAGTGGGCTTTACATGTCAACCCGTTCAGTATGTCAGGTTAGGTTACCTTACGAGAAATGGAAAGTTTAGCCTGGGTTCACAATTTAAAACTTAAGAATTATGCAGTAAGTGCCAACTATGCGCACTGAAAAGTTGTAAGCAATTCTGGTTCATAATAAGTACACGTTAATTCTTAATTTCAGCCAATAACAGCCTGTCTTCTCTATTTTCAAATGAGTAAAATAACTGTTGACTCCGCAATATATTTTGTCGCCAGTTCAAAATATTGCCAAGGAATGGTATAACTGAAAGGCCAATGTAAAAATTACAAATAAAGAACACTTCTCAATGTTTATTAGGCCTACTTGAAAAAGTTTAACAATTCTCGTATATTGGCAATCACATTACATAAACTGCACTTATAAATATAAGAAAAATCCATTTATTTGAAATATGCAAATAAAAATAAAAAAATTTAACTACTAAAAATATATTTTTTAACCCTCACCTTGGCGTCAGCAAGCCAGAACTTTACCTCCGAGCCACCAAACTATTCACTTGTAAATATCTTCTAAACAAGTATTGTGTTCCGATGTAATGGGCAATTGTACGTATAAATGTTGTAGAAATTTTTATATTTGTTATTTTATAGCAATAGTTTCCATGACATCAGATTATCAGTTTTAAATTATTGTATACGAAACAGTAATATCATACTAAGTTGTATGCTAGCTAAATGTGATTTAAAAAAACTTTTCAAACCATTATTCTGTCGTTAAACTAAAAATAAAGTAAGTTGAACTACAATTTTTAGTTTGTAATGATCGTAGTATCCCGTAAACCAATATATACAACACAACATATAACGTGTATTATTCAAATGTCCCTCGTGTTTATAAGTTCCTGAGTGCTCTGATTCCACTCCCATATTCTTAAGTAAAAGTATAAAATTTCATTATTTCTTAAGTCATGGCACACGACCACACATGACCTGTTAAGTTCTGTTACGAATCTGTACATCTAGAACCACACTTTCTATTAAGTCTTAACTACACGTGATATTTCTGATGTTTTTAACTGTGGTTTTTAACTGTGAACACTGCTTTAAGGGTAAAATAACTTAACCAAAATTTACGTAACTTAACGAAAAATGGAAAATTTCATCAAAGTTAGTAAAAAAAAGTTTCTTTACGTATGACTACTTTTGATGTCTACACAAACCTTATTCGTTAATAAACGATGCCTTTAAATATAATCAACAGTTCGGTCAGGAAGAAAATATCGGGAACCTTTAACCTGTACATAAGCATGGAACTGGGGGGGGGGGGGGGAGAATTTCGATAAACAAGTAATTCCAAGCAAGAAGGATTAATATTAAAATGTTGTGGTAAGAAATCGCCCTCTCAATCAATGCTTACCTCTAAGATATGTGAATTATGTAATAATTAAACTATTGTTAGAAATGTTAAACCATACAAAATAAAAGGTAGGTTATTTACTCGTATGGAAATAGTTGTAAGACTTCTTCATGGAAATTGAACAATCTATCTGCCTCTGATAAAAAATATATTATAATTAGCAGACTCGCTCATCCAACACATCATTTGACTTGTGACTGTAAATCAACAAAATAAAAATTTTCATGTTGTAGTATTAGTCAATTTGCCTCCTGGCACAAATAACTCATTCAAAAAGTGCTTATCAAGTGTTTTCACTACATTGCCTGAAAAATTACTGTTATAGGTGATTCGGAATAAAGTGAACACTCAAAAAAGCCCTGATTAATTTCTATTTCCTGCCAGTTTATATCTTTCCGCCGATGTAAACACAAATAATGCCACGTGCTTTTATTTACATAAGGTCTTGCAATGTTTACAACTACATTAAACTGCTCCGATAAATTTTAGCTACAATATCTACTCATTAAATGCACGGGGGCTGAATGTAAGATATAAAAAAAGTAATCTTAGTTATAAATACCTGCGAGTTAATGTCTGGTTTCTGTCCATCGACTAATCTAAACAACACGCACTATTGCCGTTACGCATCTCGTAAATGAGGGC